>CALNXI010003571.1:0-35254 GCA_942486025.1 Porites evermanni
GATTGAATAAGCGAGAGATGACATCGTTTTTTTTTTTTTTGGTTAATCCTTTAAGCCCCAGTATCCACATACAAATTCTCCAGACTGATCTCCATACATTTCTATTAAGAATTGTTTAGAATTTGGTTTAAGATCAAAGCGTTCTTAAAATTCTCATAACCTTTACTCTTGATGATCTGCTGATGTTGTGTTTAGAAAATTGATGTTAGTTATCCGTCTTGGGACCTAAAGGATTAAATCTTGCCGAGCTGCACAGGCTGCACAAAATTTTTTTCTTTAAAATCCTCTTATATTTATTACTGGTCCTTACAAAATCTAAAAACATCAGAGGAAAATTTCGCAGGACACCTTGATTTCCGGACTGCAGGTAACACCAGATGACTTGACTTGATGCGAAAGCGTTGTCAACTAATAAATGTAGATGTAGATGTACCAGGAACATAATGGAACCTCGTATTTTGTTTTGTTATTTGTGTATTTTCTTTTTTTTTTTGCCGTTTCATAGTGATTGGCTGTTTAACGCGGTTATTCATGAATAGACACGTCCGTTGGGACAAACGTTGTTTGTTTTCTTTTTCTTTTTTATCTCTCTCTTTCCCTCTTGTCACAAGAGCTACATTATTATTCTTTATATTGTGGTCGTTGCGTTGTTTGTAGTTTATTGATGCATATTTTATGCATGTTCATCCATATGCATGGCCGAAAGAGAGCTTTCAACTGGACTTTCCGTCACGAGTAACACAGACATGATTACAACACAACTCGAGTGAAACATTAGGTAGCCGCTCAAAAAGAAGAGGGAGTAAATGACAGCAAATACAAAGGAAGCACGGACGAATAAATCTGAAGAAGATTAAAATGTCTAAAATGGAGTGCAATTAGGGTTTGAAAACTTGTTAGCCAGACAGTTTTACTAAGTTAATTTTTGTTATTTGTAACGATTTATATAAAGCTTGGAAGACATATTTTGTTTGCCAAAGCTCTTGGGTTATTTCTTAAGTTTCATAGCGAACTGGCAATAGAAAATGAAGAAGACAGCCTTGACCGAGGGTGCCAATGGGGTTAGCAGTAAACTGATATCTGGCCAAAAAAAACAGTAGTTAATTGATAATTGGCCAAAAAATTAGTAGTTAACTGAGAATTGGGTACCTGCATTACCACCCTCTTGACATGGGTCCGCCAATATTTAACACAACCCCTTTAAATTCTATTTACCTTGTGCCTTTTTTCTTCTTCGCGTAGCGCGTTCAGGTCATCTTCTTTGATTTCAACCGCATTCATGCTCTCCTCCAGTTCATCAAGGCTGTTGCTGACCCGTCCCATCCACTCACCACCCATAATCAAAATCGCTTGCACCAAGCTTTGTGAAGGATTAAAAAAACATAAGTTTTCTTGGAAACCGCTCACCTACTCCTCTCCTAAGCCAACATTTTACCCTAAGTGAGAAGTGATTGTTAATGTTGGCTAAGGGGAGGGGTAGGTAGACAGTTCCCCAGAAACCTAAATTGACCCCCCCTCCTCCCCAGGGTTAGTGCCGAAAGTCTTTGATTCTAAAAAGATTTTTTTATAGCCTTTTGAAAAAAAAATTAAAACTCAATCTTCAAATGAAGAATGATCCTTGCAGTTGTGAACGCAATTTATGCAATTGCGTGACTAACCCTAAAAAAATTAAGGACTTCAACGGGATTTGAACCCGTGACCTCGCGATACCAACTGAGCTATGAAGCCACTGAAAAGTTGGTCAATTATGTGTTCATATGTTCCCGGGAAAGAGATGAATGTGATAGATGTATATAAATCATATAAGAACTGCGAGGATCATTCTTCATTTGATTTCATTTCAGCAGTTCTTAAATGATTTATTTTATACAGTGTATACATCTATAACAAACTCAATTGTGTTTTGACGAAACAAGAGACAAAAGAAAATTTGCCTAGAGGACTTCTCTTTGTCTGTCATTAATTTGCAGTCTGTCTACTTTGAATTAATAAATATTACTCAACGAAGGCGCAGTCAAAACGGAAAAGGTTTTGTGATTCTGGTGTTGGATTTATCCATAGAGTCATTGCCAGTTTCGCTAGCCGAACAAACTGCGGGCTCCGCGGATGGGAATATTTATAACACCTATAAGGGTGAAACCCTACATTTAAGCCAACCGCATTTTTTTGGCCAAAGCCAAACCGTCAGATTTAACAGATTTTCATGACGAGGTCACACTCATGCTCGGAGACCCAGGGGCAGATAGTGGGGGTGAGGGAAAGTCTAAATGGGCGGAAAGATATGGCACGAAGAAAAGTAAAGAACGGAAGAGACCAGACCAGACCACTTCCAAACGGTCGTCGCCGTTCTGACTTCTGATTGGGCAGAAAAACTCAAAAGTTTTCTGGCACCAATCAGAAGTCAGAACGGCGGTGACCGTTTGGAACTGGTCTGGTAAGACATTGTCCCCAGGGGCTCTTCTCGCCCTTCTTTACTTTTTTTCGTGCCATACCTTTCCGCCCGTTTAGACTTTCCCTCGCACCCACTTTCTGCCCCTGGGTCTCCGAGGATGGGTCAAACTGAGCTTTGTACCACTTGTTACTAAGTGTAAATAGCTTTAAATACATTGAGAATGCAAAACCTACCGCTGCTTATTGACTTCATGGGAACGCCACATTTCTTGCCAACGATCATTTAAGTCATCGACCTTTCTACGCAGCCTTACACGACTTTCCACGGTCATCACATTCACACTTTCGCTTTCTTCAAAGGTTTCCTTTACCAAGATAAAATTGTTGTTCTCCTGCTTCATGTTTTGCTCCAAAACCTGAAAAAAAAATTTTCGTCAAGGGCAGTGGTGGCCAAGGTGAAAGAGACGCTAAAGAGACCCCCCATTGGATTCAAATTTAAACCGAGGCACACAGAAATAATTATTCATGAGTGAAAACCTCTCTTCCCCTAGGCTAAAGGTTTGAGTTCGCCGTTAACATATTTTAGGGCCTGTTCACAAGGAGGTGGGCAACCCCATGTAGCTAAGGTAACCCGCTTAGGTGGAGTAACCTGCCTGTCCATATAATCTCTCATTTTAATTTGATCACGTTTACATGATGACTGGGGTGACCCTCCACATGTTATCTCACCTATATGGGGTCCCCTACCTCCATGTACATGTGGCGGGGTGAAAAAAGCCGGTCGAAAGATACAGCTGTAGGGAGATGTAAAAAAAGAATAAGTTTTTCAATCTTGCTCTCTACTTTGCTTGGAAGCTGAGTGATATCATGTTTATTTTAATTATCACTTTCCGAGTATTACCACAATTCCCATACATTTACCATAAGACTGCCATCAGGTGATAGTTTACCCAAAAAGAAAAGTGTGGGCAAGCGTTCTGTTAGGTGAACAGATATCACCGTGATTAAGTTCATTCAATGTTTCAAATAAACAAAAATCGACAAAAATTAATGCAGACGCAATGGATCGTGTTTAAAAACAAAAAGATTTCACGTTGTAATCTTCCGCTTCGTGTATCTTAATCTCACTTAGATCTGCGTACCTGAATATCGTCTAGCTGCTCCTGTACTTCCATGACTGTAGACCCAACAGCAGTAAAGTTGTGCAACGATTCCTCATCCAGCTCATCCAATGCCTTTTCACAAGTTTCTAGTGATGCGTTAAATTCTGTCGAGGACTCTTGTTGAATCCTACCCGAAGGAATGAGTATTTGNTTAATCTCACTTAGATCTGCGTACCTGAATATCGTCTAGCTGCTCCTGTACTTCCATGACTGTAGACCCAACAGCAGTAAAGTTGTGCAACGATTCCTCATCCAGCTCATCCAATGCCTTTTCACAAGTTTCTAGTGATGCGTTAAATTCTGTCGAGGACTCTTGTTGAATCCTACCCGAAGGAATGAGTATTTGAATGTAATTACTGAATGTAACAACTATACAAGTGACATCTCTTTTGTTCGTCAAGAATCTTTTTTTTTTCTTATTTACTTTATTTACGATTTAATGTTCCGTCCATATACTGTGTCGAAGGTTGTGTGTTCAGCTTCAAAATAACCTTTTCGAAACTGATTTAGGAGCCAGTCAGTCAGTCTTATTTCTAAGTGCGTGAGACTCTCTAAAGAGACCTTCCTGAGGTTACATTCCACTCTGCTTGCTTACCTTTCCTTCTCGCTGACTGTTTTTGATGCAGTGCCAGGTCGCGCAAGCTTCTTGATGGATTTCATTGAATCTGTTATTTTGTGTTTATTGGTCTTATCTTCATCTTTGTGAAAAGGTGAGATAACCTTGCGTGGCGGCTAGAAAAATGGGGAAAAAGTTACGAAGTAGATCAGCAATTTCAAATAAGTCTGTTCAACGAAGCATTTTCTTTAGCCATACTTTCCCTTCTGGGGAAGAACAACAGAAAAATAATAACGGGTTCGGCTTAGCCGTTTCATTAAATTGCAGTACCATGAGGTTTGGTTTGACAGTAACTTCCACGATCTGAGTTTCCTTCTTTTGGTCAGGCATATTCTTCAGCGCATGAATCCTACTGTACAATCTGTATAAGAAACAGAAAGGTAGAACCTTTTACTTTTTATCAACAAATTGTGATTAATTACCATGAAGCTTAACGATTGCAAAGGACATCCTGAAGGAAAGTGGCGCTGGCTAAAAAGATCGCAGTTCTGGGAAAGAGAATGATTCTCAAATTAACAATGATAGGGTTACACTAATCAATATTCACCGGCGATCATGGTGATTAAAGCAATCCGATTGGTACGCTCTCTCGGGTATTGAGCTTAAAAATCTAAATTAATTAAGGAGAAAAAAACAAAAGTTGCTTTCGAAAATTCTACGCGACGACAACTAAACAAAGAAAAGTTACCAAACACAAACAACGCTCGCCTCGACCCGAGCCGTCATTGACAACTGGTCACGAAGAGAAACTTCGGTTTTTGGCGAGAGGCAAAACCACCAATTTCTTTTCTTTCTATTTCTCTGGCAATTCCTTCCAAAGTGGTTACGCTATAGTTCGCAAAAGGATTAAAACTTTTCCTACGTTAGTCATGTTTGAATATTCTGTAAAGGTCGAACTCTTGCTCCTATATATGTTCACCGCTACATAAGTAGGTATTTCTCACGTAAATATCATCCAATCAAATTGATTTTTAATGGTTTTCTCTCTGGCACTCTTGGAATCAGTGTGTATACTAAAGCCACTGTTCTTTTCAGTCTAGGTGAATTATGGCGTTAGGACTAAAAAACGTTAAACATTTTCAACATCTCGTTACAAAGCACACTACACTTGACCATTGCTCTCTCAAAGATATTGACAGTGCTACGCACTTTTATTTGAATGGTCCAACTTAGATGCAAAGGACCATACTCTTATTTGATATTAGTCGCTCTTACTTGCTTTGCGCTTCCTCAAGCTTTGTGCTGATTGTCGTGAATCGAGTACTCAAGGTTTCATTGATTCGTTCCACCCTCTCCGCATCTCCTTGGTCCAAGCGACCGCTGTCCAGAAGAACGTCAGCATCACCATTGATTTGTTGCAACTGAGGTTTTCGGCTTTGACATTCCTTTATTTTTTCCTGGTTTATCATATTCAACATAAAAATTAATTTACAAGTGAAAACAAAATTAATAGGCCATTTGCACGATGGCGTCATCTTACTACTATGACCAGGATCCATCGGGGTTTTGCTTTCTTAATGTGCAAATTAGGGCTTTTAAGCCTCACTAGGGCTTCCAAATTTAAATATGAAAAGAAAAACGAAAAGAATTCTGGTCGTAGTAGTAAAATAACGCCATCGTGCAAATGGCCTGTTGAGGACTTTATAATTATATGCAAAATGCCGCTATTGTTTGTTACAAGCATTTAGGAAGAAACCCAGGGGAAGAAATCAGCAACTATTGAACAATGTTTAATTTCTAAATGAAATCAACTATAACAAGCCTGTTCCGAAAATAAAGTAGCGACTTCAAATGGTGACGCTGCCAACCAATCCAAAGAAGGTTGTGAGACTGTCTAAAACACACGAATTATTTAGAAGAGGAACTGAGTTAAACACAAGTAGTATTTTTCTTCCTTTTTTAATCCAAAATAGCAAAGTGACTGTAGAGAAACAAAGAAAGACAAAATTACCTGAACTGTGGGCAATTTTTCTTTCACTTCATTGACAGTGATTTCGTTACCGACCTCTGCGTTAGAAATATTTTCTGTAGAATCAAGCCATGGACGAAGGGCGTCGCATTTTTGATACCACTCGTTCAGTTTCCGGTACTCGTGATCAACGTCCAATCCCAATGACTCCAGACTGAAAACGAAAGAATCATTTGGTCGGTTTGCCACTCGTAAAATGAGCGTCATTTTACCATAGCAGCTTGACTCGAAGTGCTTAGTTAATCATTTAATGGAAAAAAAANAAATTAATAGGCCATTTGCACGATGGCGTCATCTTACTACTATGACCAGGATCCATCGGGGTTTTGCTTTCTTAATGTGCAAATTAGGGCTTTTAAGCCTCACTAGGGCTTCCAAATTTAAATATGAAAAGAAAAACGAAAAGAATTCTGGTCGTAGTAGTAAAATAACGCCATCGTGCAAATGGCCTGTTGAGGACTTTATAATTATATGCAAAATGCCGCTATTGTTTGTTACAAGCATTTAGGAAGAAACCCAGGGGAAGAAATCAGCAACTATTGAACAATGTTTAATTTCTAAATGAAATCAACTATAACAAGCCTGTTCCGAAAATAAAGTAGCGACTTCAAATGGTGACGCTGCCAACCAATCCAAAGAAGGTTGTGAGACTGTCTAAAACACACGAATTATTTAGAAGAGGAACTGAGTTAAACACAAGTAGTATTTTTCTTCCTTTTTTAATCCAAAATAGCAAAGTGACTGTAGAGAAACAAAGAAAGACAAAATTACCTGAACTGTGGGCAATTTTTCTTTCACTTCATTGACAGTGATTTCGTTACCGACCTCTGCGTTAGAAATATTTTCTGTAGAATCAAGCCATGGACGAAGGGCGTCGCATTTTTGATACCACTCGTTCAGTTTCCGGTACTCGTGATCAACGTCCAATCCCAATGACTCCAGACTGAAAACGAAAGAATCATTTGGTCGGTTTGCCACTCGTAAAATGAGCGTCATTTTACCATAGCAGCTTGACTCGAACTGCTTAGTTAATCATTTAATGGAAAAAAAATTGACAGACTAAGACTTATAAACATAGCTCAGTGATAAAATATCACATCGCACCATGTTTAAATAATGCTTACAAGTTTTTTTTGAGATGCAGTTACATAAGGGAAAGTAATAAATATTAATTTAAACATTAGAAACAAACAGAAAAACATGCCCCGGTTAACTTTCTTTTTTCAAATTAGCATGATTGTCTCTGATAGATTTTACTTCAGCACTCAAGATGCCTTTGAGACATTTGTATGCAGGTTTGTTTTCTTCAAAAGAAACCACGGATCGTTAAAAGATCCCAGATTTCTTTAGGAGAAAAAGATTATTTTCAAATTCATTGATTATCCACTAATAAAAACCAAAGGAAATTCTATGCAAGTAATTAGTGTTTGCCCTTTTGGAAAACTTGCTGTTATTGCATCGATATTTTTCCTTTTAAATCATACTGTTTGAGAGGTTATATCGGAACTCAAGCTTGAAGATTGATGTTTGCTCAAACTATCAAGTAACCTAACGCTCGATAGTTTGTCGGAAATACTCTTCGACCCCGTCGCAACTTAACTGCTTTTTAGGTACAGTGTTTGAAATGTGACGAGACATTGCAGTGTCTTGTATTCGATATAAATTTTAAAAAGCAAATAAAAACTGACCTGTTGCTATTGTTAATAACCTTCAAATTAAGTGAATTCCAGCGACTCGACAGATTGTGTAGACCTTTGGTTAGTTCATCATTTTGATTTGAGTCCTGCATTTGGCATATTTTATACACCAGTTTCGACAGCTCATCTGCTGGGTTGATTTGCAGGATGATGTCGTCTATTAGTACCTGAAAAAAAAGATTATAGCATTTTCAGATACGCTGCATATTTTATTCAAAATGAATTTGGAAATAGAGGAGCAGGAGAGGAGAAAAATCCGGAGTTTCCAGGGAAAAACCCCTTGGGGGAGGGAGGGGGAAGCGAGGGAGTTAATGAATTATGTAAAAAAAAAATTCAAATATTAATCATTAATTCAACGCTCTATTGCCTAAGGCACATTTGGATTGAACGGGTTTTCTCGTATCCCTGCAATAATTTAATTACCATGACCACTAATACTACAATTAGCCTTCTTTCTCTATCTAAAAGGTAAAAAAGGCAGATTTCAAACAATTATTTTTCTAACCTGAGATCAGGCTCTATTTTCGTTTCGCTTTGAAAATTACATTCCGGTGGGCAAGGCGAAACGAAAAGAGAACCTGATACGAACCTTTAACGAAATGTCTGCCGCCCACTTTTTTGATTGATTGACATTTGCCGAATCAGTCAATCAGAATTACTTCCGTTGCTTGTTTTTCTAGTATGCAAATTTTTCACGCGTGGGAAAAATGCAGACTGGCTGACTTAAAAAATAGCTTTTATCTGTTAATTTTTTCAGCTAAAAATAAAACAGTCAGCACAATCACATTTAACATCTTGCGAGATTAAGGAAGATCTCGAAGGTTACTTCTGTTGGCGTAGAAGGTAAAATGTTTTCGAAAAGACGGCGACACGATGTTCTACTAGTTTTATTATTTTGGCTAAGCGCTCTGGAATTTAAAATACTGAAATCTCTATTTTTCCGTTGTCTTGATATTTTCCTCGGCAATTTCCCCCGATTTTCAGTACATAAATCTTTAAAAACAAAAGCAAACAGCCAACGAGCGAGGACACCAGTTTTCTTGGTTTATTTTTAACAAAAAGCGTAGTCAAACAACCAGTCTGTGAACACTGAAAATTCCTTGAACAGCGATGCGATATTTTCGTCTAATACTTCACAGTTGGCGATGAGGTTTCTTTCGCAGTGAGCCTCCGCTTGCGTACCCCGTTCAGAGAAGTCATTCCCGGCTAAACTTTCAAATGAACCAGTTTTAAGATGGACAGTATTTTGATTTGCACCCGTTTGTTGGTAAATCAAAATGCACCTTGTTAGCGGTCAACAACTAGCAGAGAGATTCAACTCCGCGATACACTCACTTTCCGTAAATAAAGCAAATCCTGAGAAGATATGAACAACCACATGTATTTTCTGAATTTCCATGGCACATATTAAGGCATATTTTCCTACCATAAGACCATAAAACAGTAAAAAAAGACAGCAAAATCGATCCTTCTCTCCACCGACGAAGGATCATTCACGAAAGCAACCACGCGAGGAATAAGCGCTTTCAACTTCCGGCATTTCCGACAGCCAATCAGATCTTGTGGCATTGTTCTAACAGCCAATCAGCGTTACGGCCAAAATCTGGCCGTAACGAGCACAAACTTGAATAGTTTGTATCAGGCCCAATTTCAGCGGTAGCCGTTAGAGAGAATGTATGAGAACCGCTCAAATTGGGCCTGATCTCAGGTTATTATTTTTCATGTGCTCTACATAAGAGTTTTTTGTATTTTGGCTTTTATTTTCCTTCATTAAAAGGTGGTACAGTAAATGTAACAGATAACACATAAAGTAATACAGAGGCATTAAGACACCGTTTAGATGACTAATTGCGAATGGAAAAAGGGATAACACTATAAGTATTGACTCTCAAACTGGGAAAAGTTACAGCTAATATAAACTCAAAACACGCGATGTTTCTTTTTGTTCAGATTCTCTAATTATAAAATAATTTATCCTGACCTGGTAGTCATCTGTGTCGCTAACGAGCTGGTTTAACTGAATATGGCTCCCGCGGACTTTCTTTTTGGCCCATGAAGGTAGGGCTTCCTTAACCGAGAAAATGAAAGAGATCTTCTTTTGCTTCCTGTGTTTCTGAATCTCTTTTAACTTCTCCGAGGTCCTGACAATGAAACAAATGAAATAAACATCACTAAAGCAAAGATGAGCCCACCGTCCAACAAAATGACCAGTAGAAGCCTTGAAAATCACGTGATCTCGGCTGAACACGCCATACAGTCAGGTAAAAGAGAATAATTGGACAGAGAATGAATCTTAGGGCGTTGACCGGGATATGGGAATTTCTCTTAAGGTAATTTAAGAAGTTGTAAATAAACGAAAGTCTAATTCAAGAGACGTCCGCACATCTTACATCAAGTCCACGCGCTACTGCCTCAAAGCAAACAACCGACGCAGAATAGTAAAAGTGACTGTTGAATTCTCTCGTGACAACACTTATCTCAAGGTCTGGATCAGGCACTAATAAGTCACAATTAACAGGTGGTGGCATCTGTAACCTAATCCAATAAAGGTTGCTTTGGGCATTGGGCAATTGCGTATTGGGAAGCTATTGTTTGGAGGTCACTCCGGTAGTTTCCCACGCAGAGAGGCTTTGCGGGACGAGACACTCGAGCAAGTCTTTGCAGTAAGTTCTGCATGCCTAAATGACCCTACATGCGCAATTGCCAAAGACAAATTTCCAAAGCAACGTTCATTAATTAAGATATTATTACGGTCATTACCTCGTTAACTTTCTTTTTCCATCATTCAAATATGGCTGCCAATCAAGTAAGGTACTGTCACTCTCTGCCTTAGACATGACCGTGCCAGAGGATTGTTTGTCCTAAAGAAAAAAATATTTACTTCTTATACACCGATTTTATAATATTTGCAATATGGGAAATGAGGGAAGCCTTTAATCCTATGTCCTGACCACCAGAAGTACTCGTAGAACAGCTATCACTGTATAAGCTAAGAGTAGTTAGACAAGCCAGTTACTAATTATATTTAATACAAAATAAAATGATAAAGGCATAGGCTCTAAGATGTGGCCAGGAAACTTTAATGTCTTTCCTAGCGGCTTTAAGATGCCGACAAAAAACGTAGACCATTTCGGTACTGTCAGCATCAGTTTCTGTCTCATTTTTCTCTACGCCTTTTTCTTTTCACTTCGTTCGTAATTTTCTTTTTTTTTTATATTTTTTTTTGTTTCTTTTTAGTCCTGATCAATGTTAATTTAGCAGCGTCAAGTTCAGGTTATAAAGTTGCTTCTCCCGTTTCCTTTCTTTTTTTCTTTTTTTTAAATTTTTTTAAAAATTTTTTCGATAATGCAGCAATGAATCTGAATATATATCCTTCCGTTAATGTTCATTAAAAGGACCCTTATAATGTGTTCTCTAAGAGCTAATGTTAACTCACCATCCATTTTAGAGATTCACATTTCTCGGCTCGATCTTCGAGACCTCTTAGCGTCCGGCTGAAGGCCACAGCTTTTTTCTTAAACTCCTCGGCCATGTCATCAGTACTTAATGAAACAAATACAACGAACATAACAGTAAAAGTAAGTAAGTAAGTTAGTCCCAAAATATATATCTGCGAGGACGAGGGTTAGTAAAAAAACCAGGGCGTTAAACCTGACACAAAAGGAAGCTTAAGCAAGCACGTCAATTAAGAAGAGAGAACTACCCCTTTCCCAGGCTTCATCTTAATAATTCCACCCCGTTCAATCTGTCAAATGTTGACAGATTTTAGTGTTAAATTCTTAACCCTTTAAGCCCTAAGAGTTATCAGTACCAAATTTCTCCTTGTAATATCAATGCTTTGTAAAACAGAGTGGTCATGAGAATTACGGACATGATCACACAAGATGAATTTGCTTGATGTCTTATCAACTTCTTCCCACAACTTCTGTAGCAAATAAATAGGAACAGCAAATGAGAATTCAAATTTTGATCTTAGGGATAAAGGGTTAAGGCTATGTTCACACTATACCGGATAGCGCTTACTCCGGCATGAAAACCATACTGGATAGGGATTCTGGTACCACACAAAAGAATGGTGATTTAGGCGCGATTTCTGTAACGGAGCGAAGCTGCACCACGCTAATCTCGAAAGTGGAGCGCCACATATCGGATAGGTTCTGTGCCACACATCGGTGTAGTGTGAAGGGGTTGTTGGACCGTTGCGAAAGTGAATAAATAGGGGCGAGGACCGGACAACTCTAAGATGGAAGTAAATATTCAAGATCGAGGATCGGGATTTAGTTTATCGAACCCTCTCCGCGAACTGCTCCGGCACGATGTTCGATTTGGTTAACGACTTAGGTTTTACGGGATTCGGGATTTTCCATATTTGAAGCTCGGTATTCCGGATTTAAAAGCAAAGACGAGGCGAGATTCGGGATTGAAAGTATGCGCGGGAGGTGGAACACCAAAAATAACCCGGGGGATTACGGGATTGAAGGACCCGATTGGGGACCCTCGTTGCTGTTCATACTCTGATACCGGATAGCTTTTTGTATCGGTTCGAAAAGCCATCCGTTCTTGGGGAAAAAAAAACAAAGATAAGTACCTCAAACCTTATATAAAGGTCACCTTGTGAATGGAAACTTTGTAATTAAAAATTATACCTCGAGCCCGAATGGGCTGTGAATCAATAGCCCATGAGGCCGAAGGTCGAATCGGCTTTTGACTCAGAGGCCATGAGGGCGAGAGGAATAATTGTTTTAATAAAATCCAACAAGTTGGTCAAAAATATCGAGAATAAAAAAAATTTAGCTAGTTGAAGCTAGACTTTAATCCTTTTTTGCCGCCAAAAAGCCCGCGCTTTTCGCTACTAGTGGGCTGTATAACATGTGTATAGCCTAGTAGTAGCTCAACCAATCAGAACGCAGCATTAATAATAGACCACTAGCTGGATTTTACTAAGCGAAGTTATCTTTGCAAGTTATGCTGTAAATTTATTACTTGTCAAAGATAGGGAGCTATAACCCCCCAAACCCTCGCAATTTTGGATTTAGTATTCAAGGTTTCAGTGCGTTACAAATTTAATCTAACAGCCTCAAAGGAAAATATAGAAACTACAAGAAGAAAATTCAAGTGCTTCCATTAGGAAGCATACATGTACACAGTGGAAATCGGATTTTGATTGCTACAAATCCGCATGAATTCATACCCTTTCACGGTTAAGTGGTTCAATGGCTCGCGCCATTTAAACAAATTATAAACATCACGTTTTGTATTGAGAGTTGAATTGGTTTTTATCTAACTCCAAAGAAAAAAGAGCTGTTCTTTCTGAAACAGAATAAAGTGTTTTAAACCAACAAAAAAGGAAAACGAACACCAGATCTTGTACTGTGACTGGTAAATTGAGTGACGTATATTCTAGAATGTCATTTAACCAAATTTAAAGAATATATATCTTTAGCCAGTGGCATTCCATTGAGCCAATTTTCGGGGACTTCAACTGGGAAAGAGAAATATTAAAATAAAATAGTTCCCAACACAACGAATGTACTCATTGAATATGAGGTGTCATTACGTGGGCACTTTAACAACACCCAGTAATATGTTTGTTCGCTACGACATTTCCTTGATTGAAGTGTGCAATGAGTGCATCAAAACTTATATACACAAAGAGCCCGAGAGATTTCCAAAACATACATTGCTAGGGTTTTATGACTTTTAAAATCTTCGAACATAAAAATTTTTTAAGACTATATTTTATTTTACACTATAGGGCTATGCAACGTAGATTTTGTACAAGTCTAATGTGATTGCGAACTGACGGCACACCTTTGGATGATATGCTAAGAGCGAATAACTTAAATACAGTGTTGAGTCGTCTCTTTGAAGCTCCAAATTAAAATTAGACTTGTTTCTTTGTAAAAGAATAAGCAACTAAATTTGGAACTCAGGCGTATGATAGAGGTTTAATCGTAGGATTAATAACGATATTATGTGGCAGTTTCACGATTGTCAATGCACTATATTTTTCGGTGGATACTTGTTTATTGTTTTACACAATTCATGCACCATTTCCCTACAACTCACTGTCTTTAAAATACTCAAACCTTGTAACTGGCTTACCTGCGAACTTTGTATTTCTGCGATGTCATATTGCAATTGGTCCTTCTTGGCCAAGAATGTGGCTATTGCAAGAGTAAGGATACAAAGCGTAGTGGCGACTAGTATATATTTGCATAACGGGACTATATGAACAAAAGAAAACAATAGATTCCTTTGTAGTATGTTTATTGTTTTCAGTTTCAAAGAATTCAACCTTATTTTGTAGCACACAATACGGATGAGTGATTTTCTTAAGCCATAGAATATTCTCTGTTGGTGTTGCTAAAATTAGTCTGATTTTTCGTCGAATACCACACAGAGGAGGGGACAGAGGATTTTGGGGAAACCGTAAATTTTTTTTTGAAAGGAAAAAAGGGGGATGGTAGAAGTTTCACAAGACAGATAGAGAGGAAGTCAAACCTTTTTAAAGCGCTAATTTGTAACATCACTACCTGATAAACCATTATGCAAGCCAACGGCCCTTTCCAAGTTCAAGTTGATTACAAGTTAGAACCATTTACTAGAAAAAGAAATATCATCATCATCAACGTTCCTTTACTAGCTCCTATATCCTATTAATAACATTTTAGATTATTCTTCTTCGTTCTCTTCTTCTTCTTCTTTGAGGTTATAGTTGTAATGCGTCCGTCCTTGTTTACAAACAATGACATTGCCTACAGGAATAACAATTGTCTCCCACGCAGGATAGGCAAATCGCGCAACTGTCGTCAGTGCACAAATCGCTGCAAAGTTCCCATGAATTATTTTGCTCGTGATCGAATTGGCTTTGACTTAGGGTTCGCACCAACATTGTAAATCACAAGCTTCTGTCGCGTGACAAATTTCGCGATGAACTCCCCCCTTTTACAGGCCAGTTGCTTCATGTGTATTAGCCACGTAGAATAGTTCCCTTCGACTTCCTCTAATGCACTTCCTATACAACTTCCTTTAGTTTTAATTCTTTTAATTATTCGAATAATTATTAATTACTCATGTATCAAAGAATGGAAATCAGTGTCAGTTTAACAAAGGAAAATTGATATCTGCTAGGGGACCTGTGAATGGCTGTGATGACATCGGAGAGTAATTTTTTGCGGATTGACGATTTTTGGTGTTTTGCCCGAACTACAGCTTTTGCGATAAGGCCAGTGTAATTTTGTTTGCAGGGAATTAATTTTTGCGATTTTCAAGAAGGCAGGACTGACAATAAATAACTTCAATAACTAACCTATAGACAAATATTAAGATCTAAAAGACTTCGATGCAATAACCGGCCTTTAGTATAGTTACTACTCTTATCTTTTGTTCAAGGGCTAGGGTCGGGTCCCCGAATACCGACAAGGAGGACACAAAATATTTATTTTCTGGAAATTTGGACGGTCTTTCAACTCGTTTGCTAGTAAATAATAAAATATGCACGATAGTACACAGTTTATAAATTTGACAGATTAAAGGCAATCAAAATATCTCGATGCAGAGTAAAAGCAGGAGCTGGTCATTTTTAGACATGTTTATTATCTTGCCATGTTCGTTTAGTGCAAAGTATCTCAAAATTAAATTATTTACAATTAACGGCACAATTTGACTGAAAAGTAAAGAATAGTCAAATAGTCAAATAAATGGAATCTACAGAGTATTAAAGTAAACTCATCATATGAAAGGTTTGAACCCAGGAATCATTTCAAAAGTACGTTGAGTTTTGACCAATAACAACGCGACGTAATTGACCAATCAGATCAATGACCAGAGTATAATGCCATCAACTGACGTGATACAACTCACTTTGACCCTGAAGATGACTACCACACAGGTTGTCGAAACGTCAGTCACTGTCAACAACAACAGTCGATCAAACTCAACCTACTTTTTTTAAATTCATCATATTCAGTAATGTCACTGCTGTTTTCCTGATTTAGTAAATATTTCTTTTCATTCAAGTTTTCATCCAATCATTTATCATTCATTCATGCATTTACTTATTCACTGAGTTCATTGAGATAATTTCCTCGTGATTTATTTATTTAATAATCATTCACTTGTTCAATTTATACCAACTAACGGTATTGTTTAGTGAGTTATTTCAATTTTCGGGTGGTTTGCTTGCCACTGGCTCATCTCCCTTTTCGCAGTAGTAGCCATCCAACATTGACTTGGAGTCTGTGGGAGGCTTTTGGGGGCAATCAGTGCAAGTCTTATCCCTCCAGTCTTTCCTGTAGGTGTTTCCAGTACAGCATCCGAAGGCAAATTCGTCCTTTCGGTAAACTAATACTCGTTTTTTGTTGGGCCTAGGGAGGAATCGGAGCTTCACTTTTCCAATGAGAAGAAGATCTGTGGCGGGATTCGGAGCATTCCAGGTCAGGTCTCTATCGCCCGTCTCTACCGTGTAACTAAGCTTCCATGTTGAAAGAATAGTGGGCATAATACTCTTTGTAAGTGGTGGTACTCTCGTGTTTGTGTCACAGACCTTGGGGAGATTGTTACAGAGGCTGTAAGGGTTGACAATTTCTTTTCCATTTGGGCATCTATCGTAACCTTCGCTATATATGGTAAGGTAGTTGCTGTCCTCAAACGGAAGGTTGTACACGATATCGGCGTTTTCAGTGAACGCGCTGCCAGCCACAGATGTTAATTGAATTCGGGTTCTCGAGTGCTGTTTTTCATCGCCCTCTTTATACTCCCTGAGAGGAAGATACAACTTGAAGCTTTCCACAAAAGGAGCCAGCTGTTCTCCACGCGCCAGCCAGTTATACTTTCGCAGCAGTTCTCTCTTTGCAGGTACCCGGAAGGTAACAGATTCCCCTCTTGCGAGGCTTGGCAGATTGATAAAGCCGATGTCACCAACGAACTGAGGACGTGTCGGTATGTAAATAAATCGCTCATCCACATCGTACGTAGTATCAGGATTAAAGGCGACAAGGGTATTCAAACTGTGTTCAGTAAAAAACCCAGTAGAGGAGCATGCCCCTATTTCAGTGCCTTGATTTAGATATTCCAGTTTATCACAATACAACGCTGCGTGGGACTGAAGCCGATACTGAGTCATAAAGAACCCCACCATGAGCTTGCTCGCATCTAACAGATCATTGGATACTGTGATTGACTCGGCTAACTTCTTGGCAACGATGCCACGAACAACGCGGGCTAAGGCATCAACCAGGTCAAACTGAAAATCAAATATATTCTCTCTGAGTGCAGCAAACTCGGCTAGCGTTCCTTCCAGATTTTCACACAGCAACATTCCTCCTACGACACCCTGACTCACAGCAGCTCCGACTCCTTGTGCGTTGAACAGCAGGTCGCAAGTCGATGCTTTGAACGCAGCCCATAAAGCATCATTTTTAGCCAGCTGCGATCGATTAACCTTGGGTGTGTATGCTCCATATGCCTCGACAAACTTATCTGCATCAAACCCAATTTGGTCAATCTTATTTTCCTTTATGGCATTTACCATGACGTCGAGATTTGAGATCTGGTTTGCGTTCTCTTGAAATGACTTCGCCAGAGCCGAAGTATCGTCATAAACTTGGTAGAGATTGGCCATTAGAGCAGAACCTCTTGCAAGCTCTTGAACTGCTCTAGCAACTTCCGCTGTTTGCTCATACACTTCTCCTGCCTCAACGCCACTAAAAAATACTTTTAAAGGATTCATCTGTTGTGCAATTTTTAGTCCGAGAATAGTACTTTCTTCAATTACTTGAGCCGCTTGCGTTACTAATAAGGCTGTCATTGCAGCTTTTACATCTTTTTCGAGCTTCTCTGACAGCGTGGTAGCCTGTTTATCAAATTCTTTCAATTTGTCAGAAAGGAATGTGACGTCGGCTTGTGCAATGCCTTGATCGTATTCTGCAAGACCTTTGAAATAATTCGAAATTCCCTTCACTGCTGCACGCAGATTTTCGTCTAGTTTTCTGATGTTTCCTAGAAGCTCGATATGTTTCAAGGCGTTTTGCTTAAGCTCAATCATCTTGGCATGATCAATTTTGGAATAAAGACGCAAGTTACGGGTTTGAGGAGGATTTAGGAGATCGTTTTTTATTTTCTTCAACGATTGATATTCCTTGTGAATGCTGCCAACATCACACATGTCTTCCGCTTGCAGCTCACTACAGGCTAAGGAAACAAAACCAAGCGCGTTTTCCCTCTTTTGTACTAATTCCATCGCCTTTTCTAGGTTGGAAAAGGCGTTCACAAATACGGCTGTCGTGAAAAAGTCTTTCCAGTAAAAGGTGCTTCCGTACGCCATGATCAAATTTGCCATCTTTTGAATGTCTTCAAGTCTTCGTAGTATTGCAGTTTCGTCAGGTTGGCCGAGGGAATTGCTGCAAAAGCTTTTTGCTATAAAGTCACTTATCTTGTACCAAAGTAAGGCCCCCATCATTGGAATTGCTTTCTCTATATCACATTTGTTGTCCTTCGTGCAAGCATCTTTGGCGTTTGTGCCATCAGTGTCCCCATAAGGAAAAGCCGTCTCAACTCCAGAGCATTTTTTTACACTTTTACAAATCTTTGCCGTGGAGAAGACGAATGTATCTTGTTTCCCTACATCCTCTTTAACTCTTGAGCACATAGTTTCTATTGGTAAGGACTTTTGGCTTGGCTTCTTTGGAGGAGGTGAGAGTAGAACAAGCAGACAACGATAATCATAAGAAGCCCTCATCGTCCTTAAGATAAAGCCAAGACCACGAGTTTCATAATTTCGTTTTAGTTTTTTGCTCGCAAAAAATTTGGTCACAATAGGTTCTTCGGGCTCTTTGAAAAGTTCTCTCAATATGTTTTTGTTAGTTTCCACGATTGATAGATCGAGATTATCTATTCCTTTCAGTTGACCCGGGACGCTTTTTAGTACAGAGATTAGATCTTCAATCTTCTTGGAATCCATACTTTTCTTGACGTCTTGGAGATTGGCAATGTAGGAATCTCTTACCTTGAGGACTTCCAGAAGTTTCTTGGCCCAGTTCGGATCGCGCTCAATTCCATTAACCCCAAGAAAAACCACAAGAATCGCGACGATAACGGACTTAGCTGTGACCATTCTGGTCGGATGTCGGGTAATTAACTGTCACCAGTCCACTTTTAAAGATATCTGCAATTAATAAAATTGATTAACGACAAGAATTCGAAACGAGAGAAAAATAACACTGTAGCTGACTTCATTCTCTAAGATGAAGCTTTTTCGTCAAATTGGGTAGGTTCAAGTCTATCTTAGAATCATAGGAGTTAAAGATTATGGGGTTGAGTTCGTTTTTCTTTTCGTTCGGTTGAGTCGAGGAATTTGGCAAATGTCAATGGAGTTTGTGGACCAAAAAAACACCACGTTTGCGTTAATTTACGGGATCTAAACGCTAGTAAAAATTTCAACAATTTATATATGACAAAAAATTCTCGAATAGCATAAAAGAGACACAAAAGACTAACGCGTCACCAAGTCGCTCGCAAGCTATGGGAGAGTCATTGTGACAATAGGACCTTCCGATCCGACAACAGCGACGCCAATGAAAACGTTACTGTATAGTAGACTTCGCGTTGTTTAAAACTTTTTCGCCCTTATACAAATTCACCCAGTTACTTGAAAGGAGGAAAGTTAGGTTGGAACTGAAGAGAAGGGACCGCGTCCTAGTTTTAGTAAAATTTATCGCCTTGCCGTTCCCGTTCTCAAGTCAACTCAAAATTTGGTCATTTAACGTTGTAGTTGTGCAGGGACGGCAAATAAATGTACACAAAAAGCGTGATGCACGTGCAGAGTTGTTTTTTTGTTCATTAAATTTAGTGCTTTTTTGACGTTCCCATTACCGTCGCTGTCGTAGTTTCGTTAGGTCCCTAAGGATGTAAGAGGACCGAATGACGAGAAATTCTAGCATACAGGACAACCGCGATGTCATTAAAGTATAAAGTCGACTCTTTGTTAACGGGACACCTCTGCAAGACTGCCTTTAATTGACAAGACACTGCCTGCCCCAAGTATGTACGTCTTAAAAATACTTGACGGTAGTAAGCAAGCGATGAATTGCTTCTAAAGCTCGATGTTACCGCCTTTTCTTACTTCAGATGATATACTTAAATTTATCGATATTTTTTTCCGAAACTAAAACGTGAAAAGCAAAAGGAAAGTAAATAAGTAAGTATTGAAAGAACCTTACATTATGTTATTTAGAATACCTTTAAGAAAGGTCTACAAAATGAGTTGAATTACATATGTATTTTGCTGAATCCAAAGCAATGAGGTCTATAAAAAAGTTTTATCATTTACTGTATGAAAAACTGTGGCGACAAGGAAAAACTGAATGGCGAAAATTGCTGACAGTCATTAGTGTTTGTAGTTCTAGCGGTCTTAAAGAAATAAATTAAAGGAAGCATTCGATTCAGTTGAAGAGGACAGAGAAAGGTTAGCATGTACTACCTTATAAAGATCCTCCTGTAGTTTTTACAAACTTCCTAGAGAATTCTTCACTCTCAGTCAAGTACACTGTGATCAACTGTGCTTGAGGAAAGAAAAGTGGACCTTAACGAGAAATGAAATCCCTATTCTATGCTCCAATAAATGAACACTGACGTCATTGGCACAATGTTTATGTCATTTTATTTGTTCTTCTTTGGTGGCAAAGAGGTGAATTGGCAATGTAGGAATCTCTTACCTTGAGGACTTCCAGAAGTTTCTTGGCCCAGTTCGGATCGCGCTCAATTCCATTAACCCCAAGAAAAACCACAAGAATCACGGCGATAACGGACTTAGCTGTGACCATTCTGGTCGGATGCCGGGTAATTAAATGTCACCAGTCCACTTTTAAAGATATCTGCAATTAATAAAATTGATTAACGACAAGAATTCGAAACGAGGGAAAAATAACACCGTAGCTGACTTCATTCTCTAAGATGAAGCTTTTTCGTCAAATTGGGTAGGTTCAAGTCGATCTTAGAATCATAGGAGTTAAAGATTATGGGATAGAGTTCGTTTTTTTTTTCTTTCGGTTGAGTCGAGGAATTTGGCAAATGTCAATGGAGTTTGTGGACCAAAAAAACACCATGTTTGCGCTAATTTACGGGATCTGAACGCTAGTAAAAATTTCAAAAATTTATATATGACAAAAAATTCTCGAATAGCATAAAAGGGACACAAAAGACTAACGCATCACCAAGTCGCTCGCAAGCTATGGGAGAGTCATTGTGACAATAGGACCTTCCGATCGGACAACAGCGACGGCAATGAAAACGTTGCTGTATAGTAGACTTTGCGTCCTTTAAAACTTTTTCGCCCTTATACAAATTCACCCAGTTACTTGAAAGGAGGAAAGTTAGGTTAGAACTGAAGAGAAGGGACCGCGTCCTAGTTTTAGTTTTCCGTTCTCAAGTCAACTCAAAATTTGGTCATTTAACGTTGTAGTTGTGCAGGGACGGCAAATAAATGTAGAAAAAAAGCGTGATGCACGTGCAGAGTTGTTTTTTTGTTCATTAAATTTAGTGTTTTTTTGACGTTCCCATTACCGTCGCTGTCGTAGTTTCGTTAGGTCCCTAAGGATGTAAGAGGACCGAATGACGAGAAATTCTAGCATACAGGACAACCGCGATGTCATTAAAGTATGAAGTCGACTCTTTCTTACCGGGACAACTCTACAAGACTATCTTTAATTGACTCGTAATAAGACAGACATCACTTTTAGACACTGCCTGTCCCAAGTATGTACGTCTTAAAAATAGCTGACGGTAGTAAGCAAGCGATGAATTGCTTCTGAACAGTGCTCTGCTTTTACTCAAAACAAAGCCTTTTATGTTATGTAACTCTAACACGTTTTTGGCTAATTCTGATTTGCATGCACGTATAATAATTTTTTTAGTTCAAATGACGTTATTGAAGCTGAAATTTCGAAGAGCGGTCCGAGCAGCAACAGTTAAGATAAATTGCTTAGCAAACAGTTTAAAATCTGCGAAGCTTTTGTTTGTTTGTTTCTTTGTTTTTTCATAACTTGTGTCAGTAGACATTCCGCTGGACAATGGAGCTATACTTTTTCCAAAACAAACAACAAACACTCTCCATGACTATTTTACAAAGTCAAACCAAATTACTCTTGTTTGAAAGCTCAATGTTACCGCCTTTTCTTACTTCAGATGATATACTTAAATTTATCGATATTTTTTTCCGAAACTAAAACGTGAAAAGCAAAAGGAAAGTAAATAAGTAAGTATTGAAAGAATCTTACATTATGTTATTCAGAATACCTTTAAGAAAGGTATACAAAATGAGTTGAATTACATATGTATTTTGCTGAATCCAAAGCAATGAAGTCTATAAAAAAGTTTTATCATTAACTGTATGAAAGATTGTGGCGACAAGGGAAAACTGAATGGCGAAAATTGCTGACAGTCATTAGTGTTTGTAGTTCTAGCGGTCTTAAAGAAATAAATTAAAAGGAAGCATTCGATTCAGTCGAAGAGGACAGAGAAAGGTTAACATGTACTACCTTATAAAGATCCTCCTGTAGCTTTTACAAACTTCCAAGAGAATTCTTCACTCTCAGTCAAGTACACTGTGATCAACTGGGCTTGAGGAAAGAAAAGTGGACCTTAACGAGAAATGAAATCCCTATTCTATGCTCCAATAAATGAACACTGACGTCATTGGCACAATGTTTATGTCATTTTATTTGTTCTTCTTTGGTGGCAAAGAGGTGACTCAGGTCGGAACGATTACTTGGTCATTCAAGTATCCTTTGTAAGAAGTTTTAATTAGTTTTTCTGTTAGTATTTTGGTTTTAGTGTTTTGGAAAGGAATGCGTCAGTTGTTCATATTCTTTGGCTATGTTGCGGTTCAATGTTATCCTTGGTTTAATTTCTATTTTCTTTTGTTTTTAACTCATTATCATACATTTTGATACCCCAAAACAAAAGAAAAAAAAAATAAAATTGAACCAGTACAGCTACAAACACTAAGCTTTAACGAACACTCGCGCATTTTTACAACCCTCTTACTTTCATTATTGAGAAATAGCTTCAATCACTGACCTATGTGCCTTCTCTATAACTGATGCTTTAGCCAAATAATATCCCACATTATAAGAATAAAAAGTTCTTCTTTAGTGATATATAATAGAAGATGCTTGTTGTTATAATTTTAAGTGAATTCAAGCTTTGTTTGGGACCTTTTCTTCTTATTTTTCTTTATTCATAGTGTTTTAACCGGTCCGCCACAAAGCAGTTAATTAGTTTTAAAACAAAAATCAAATTTTCAAGTGTTCCTTCAACGTTTTTAATTAAAATTGGCCAAGAAAGAAAACACAAGCTAAAAAGCTGTTAAAAGACCCAGTAAATATATTTTTCGCTAGCTCTTTCCTTACGTTGTCATTTATCATTATTTCCTTAAATTCAAAACATATTGGGATATTTGCACGTTTTCACTAATCTTAGACCAAATGCCAAAATCACTGCTTTATTAATATTCTTTTGTTGAAATTGAATTTAGCCTGACTAGCCTCGTTCTCCAGTACAAAATTCAAAAGAATACATTATCTCAAGCGAGGCTAGTCAAGCTAATTTTAACTTCAACAAAAGAATATTAATCCAGCAACCATTTTTGCATTGGGTCTATAAGGTGAAGTAATCTATTTTAATGTCATGTGTTTTTGAATTATTGTTGTGAAACAACCAAGAATTCGTATCGCACTTTTAGAGAAGGGGAATTGGTCCATACGTGTATAATAACATTGTGATTTGGATTGTTTTAGAAATTTATAAAGTTCCTCAGTGTGAATTATATTGATATTTGGAAGAATTTTTGTTTATATTTTAGAACAAAATGAACGCTCTTCCCTTTCAAAAGATGACCTTATTCCAGGTACCGGTTCATTTTTCCAAGCTGTTGGTTTTACTAGTGAGAAAACCTGACTTGGAGCACTCTAAAAGTTAATTAAGAAGGCTACAGAAATGACATCATGCTACAGTTTATTACTTAATGAAGACTGCATTGAAGTGACTGCACAATTATTTTATCACTTGCCTTGGGGCAAATTAACAAAAACTTGAGTAATTTCCACTCCTTTACAACCGTTCTATCTTTAGGTTGAAATTTTCAAGGTAAGCCTCTCTGCAATTGTATCTTGATACTGTGTCTCGAGATTGTAATTATCTGAGCACTTGATATCTTGTGGATAAATTCCTAAGAAAAGGAGGGAAAATATCCACCTTGATGATAATTGTCTATAGGTTACCAGTAAATCTACTCTGCAAGTTTAGCTCCTTTTTTCTAGTTCCACTTCGTTGGTTATATTAGCTGTCTTATGTATCTATTTTGCTGTTACTTTGAGTAACGTGTATACAAACAAATTTCTTGTTGAAAATTTAACTCCATTTCTCACTTTACATGCGTTGAAAAGAGGCACTGTTGTGAAAAAAAAGGGGGTTGGAAATGGAGAATTGTTATGGGTTATTTGTTTGAATAAAATTAGGAGATGAAATTTTTGGGATCGAATGTACAAATACTATGAATTTTCAGAATATATTGTTTTGAAGCTTTATCTTGCTGTAACCTAAGAGAGAAACATCTGTTCAAACCAGTTTCTTGTTGGAAGGGGTTTTTTTGTTCTCTTTAATCACGTTGAGAAACAAGACACTGATGTGAAAAAGAAGTTTTGGAATCGACTGTTGTCATCAGTTGTTGTTTTGTTTGAAAAAACGTTTATAGAACTGATTTACCAGCACCAAAGAATTTAAGGGAATATTATTTTAAAGCTTGAAAAAATACATGTTATGTTTCAACGTTGTTATTTGTTAAATCTATTTATTTAAATTTCATTTCAGATACAGGAATCAAGAAGTGCATAATGCATACTCTTCTCCATTCAGCTCTTCTTTTTCTTCTCCTTGCTGTGCTCTTCTCCGGTAGGTGTACAATGAACGTTATTATTTGATAATAAATTAAAGTCATTTCTCACTCGCCTTTGATGGTCCAAATTTTGGTCCTCTCACTGTACAGGCCTGCCGAGTTTAGACGCAACATCCTTCCTCTTTCCTCAACTTTGCCTTTGTTAGTACGTTTATGTCAGCAAAAAACCAATGTTGACCTCTTTCACTGTGCTTTTGTTTGATTGCTCCAACAAAACAAAAATCAAAAGTGTCGGATATTCAAACGAAATCAAACGTAGGCCGTGGTTTAAGAAATCATGCGACTTCCGAATCTCATTTTTCCTAAGTAGGTTATTTTGAGAAGCTAAATGTTTCTCCAAACTCCACTTGACCTGATATACTTCCATGGAACTGTTCATGATATATAAGCAACGCTGAGCAAACTGAAAATGGCTCAGAACACTGGCTAAACTCTCTATAAATAACCGGCCCAAAACGTATGGGATGAAGAATCGTCTGTCCTGTTCGTATTCCTTGTTCCCTTAAAAGGAACAAGTATATGATAATGTTTTTCTTTTCTACAACGTTAAGATCGTCAAGTGGCAGGTAGATGCAGTGAAAAAGGTGTTGCTGATACGCCCTGGGCAGCTTGTCTCGTTGCTGAAGAAGGAGATGTGTGCCCACACAATTTTAAGAAACTCGAAGATGACTTTGCCTGTGAGCCATACGGTTCAAGAAGGCCGCCTTATAAAAAGAGAGTATGTTGTCTCTTGGGACCTATTTTAGACTTACAGGTACGTGCCGCTTTCGTCATTATTATTCATTCAAATTGAAGGCGGCAGAAACAATTCTTCGTTTCTCATCACCTTAAGTTCCCTGGTATATTTTTGGCAACAAGCTAACACTGATCATTGATTTGAAATATTTCCGTCAATCATGATCCTTTAATAGCGGAGGAACATATATTGGGTAAATGTAGCAAATAATGTCAGCCCTAACCCTGAATCTTTTTCATCGAGATCCAGAGCTCACCATTCTTATTACAGAAAATGAATCGAAATATAATTTCTCCAGAGAAGATGATAGTGGTTTTTCTTTTTAGGAGAGACTCATGTTCAATTAATCTCGCTTTCTACATGTACGCCATTGTTCTAAAAAAGCAGCGTTCTGAGAGTTTCCATGGGCAAATCTGCTGATCATTGGGACTTAGTTTATGGAATTGAACCTCCTTTTTTCGAAATAACATTAATTTGGGACGATTAAAACCACAAGTAAGAGTGTCACCGAAACATTTGTTTCTGGAAGGTCCCTTATCATTCTCCTTTTCTTGCTGATTTTTCTTAACTCTCTTGCAGATTAAAGATTCGCCATGTTTGGCGGGATCTCCAGCTGGCGACCAAGTGGAAAAGAAAGATAAACGTTTAAAACACCACTGAAACTCACAGCTTGAAAAATGGAAAGTGAATAAAGTATAAGAAAAGTGTTTTGGTTTTGCTCTTTCTTGAATTATCATAAATGATTATTGAGATCTTGGTGTGGTGGGCGTTAGGCAAGTTTGTGTTCTGACCGCACATACCGTGACGGGTCATTCAATTTGAAAATAGTTTTGTTGAAGATGATTAAGCCATTCACCGGTTTCAAATGTACAATTACATCAACTGTACTGTGTATCCCTGCAAATATTGTAAGTTATACTGCGCAAAGGCTCTGCGCTAGAGTCTGCCCCAGAGTGGGGGAGGCTGTGCCTTCACCGGTAGCAAAAACTACCTAAAACCCTATTAGATGGATCAAAAATAAGTATGAACATTTCGGTCCTCAGTTAATGCGGTAAACAAATCCCAGGGGAACCTGTGCCCCACCGGTAGCCAAAACTACCTAAAACCCTTTTAGATGCGCCAAAAATAAGTATAAACCTTTCGGTCCCCAGTTAGTGCGGCAGCGCAAATCCTGGAGATAAAACCTGATAAAGTCGAAATGCACGTAACAAAACAAAACGGTTTTGGTTATGCATTATAGCAAAAATAATAATAGACTTATATTTTATGTCCCGCATGATTGGTATTTGCTAGTTAAAAGATGAAGAAAAAACTGAGAATAACGTTTAGGAGATTACTAAAACCAAACTGTCCCATCACACAACGCCCGTCCACCTCCAGTCCCCTGATCAATGTTAATTTAGCTACTACAATTTAATACACAGATAATGAAAAAAAAGTTTTTATTGAACTTTTTTTCACTATTGTGCTGTTTATGTTTCCTTCTTTTCTTTCTTTTTGCTTCCAGCTAGGCATGGTGCATCTTTAATCTAGACAAAAACAAACAAAATAATTGCCTCGTTATTTCAACTGCTAAGACTAATAGCCGACGCGGTACTATTGACTTTCACTCGGGACTAATATTTCGAAAACGTCACTAGTTGTCAACAATGGTCGTGTTCAGGACTACACTCACCCGGACGATCACCTACTCCTCCCCTAACCCAACATTTTGCCCTAATTGAGAAGTAAGTTGACTTAGGGGAGGGGTATGTGGGAAGTTTCCCAGAAACCTAAATTGATCCTTATATTCCACTTACTTATGAATCAGATAAAATAACATTAGGGCGTGACTATTGGGCCCCAAGTTACCCATGAATATGACCCTACCTTCAGATCAAATGCTGGTGTGAGAAGGCAGCACACTCTCTCTTTCCAAGTTGGAGTTCGTCTACCATTAGGGGTACACCTAAAGTCGTCGTCAAGCTTTGGAAAGCCATATGGACAGCTTCCGTCTGCTTCGGCCACCAGACAAGCCGCCCACTCTGTATCAGCAATGCCACCATTTGTATCGTCACATTTCCCTTCTACTTTTTCTGAGAAGTAAATTCCAAGAAAAATATAACGTCTAGTCTAGCATTTTGGAAAAATACATTCTTCGAGTGAAATATTGACATTTTTTTTTGATCTGCAGCAAATTGGAAAAGCTTGTTACCACAGCAATTTGCCTAATTTTCCAGTCAATTTTTTTTTAAAAAAAATGCAAAATTGAATTATCAGGGGCACCCAACGTCAATTTTCGGAAAATATCTGTTCGGAAGAAGGTGTTAGATCTAGAATTTTTGGGACATTTGATGTAAAATTTCTTGCTTGCCTACCTCTCCTAGTATTTTCGAACACCTAAAAAACGGTATAATTGCCCATTTTTAACGGATTTTTTTTCCCTGAAAAGGTCACCTAGAATTTTCGGGAGCCTATTTTCTGGCTGAAATTTTCGAAAAGGTAAGTTTGAACTCCTATAATTTTCGGATCATTAGACTTTCAGCTAGGATATCCGAATAGACGAAAAATTTTTAGAGGATGAAAATATGCCTACATCTACTGTTTAAATACTAAAATACGTTTAACAATGCTATGTTTAAGTGGTTTTGAACTATATTCTCGTTGGGTGCCCCTGAAGTATTTCAAGCAAAATATTCGGTTTGGAAAATCTCAGAATTTATGTGCCCCAAAAAATTAGTAGTTGCCTTAAAGTAAAAGAATCGAGATATCGTGCCGGTTTTTACTATTGTTCTGACTGGTTGAACAATTGATCAGAGAATTTACAACCCTCTTACTTTCATTATTGAGAAATAGCTTCAATCACTGACCTATGTGCCTTCTCTATAACTGATGCTTTAGCCAAATAATATCCCACATTATAAGAATAAAAAGTTCTTCTTTAGTGATATAAAATAGAAGATTCTTGTTGTTATAATTTCAAGTGAATTCAAGCTTTGTTTGGGACCTTTTCTTCTTATTTTTCTTTATTCATGGTGTTTTAACCGGTCCGCCACAAAGCAGTTAATTAGTTTTAAAACAAAAATCAAATTTTCAAGTGTTCCTTCAACGTTTTTAATTAAAATTGGCCAAGAAAGAAAACACATGCTAAAAAGCTGTTAAAAGACCCAGTAAATATTTTTTTCGCTAGCTCTTTCCTTACGTTGTCATTTATCATTATTTCCTTAAATTCAAAACATATTGGGATATTTGCACGTTTTCACTAATCTTAGACCCAATGCAAAAATCACTGCTTTATTAATATTCTTTTGTTGAAATGGAATTTAGCCTGACTAGCCTCGTTCTCCAGTACAAAATTCAAAAGAATACATTATCTCAAGCGAGGCTAGTCAAGCTAATTTTAACTTCAACAAAAGAATATTAATCCAGCAGCCATTTTTGCATTGGGTCTATAAGGTGAAGTGATCTATTTTAATGTCATGTGTTTTTGAATCATTGTTGTGAAACAACCAAGAATTCGAATCGCACTTTTAGAGAAGGGGAATTGGTCCATACGTGTGTAATAACATTGTGATTTGGATTGTTTTAGACATTTATAAAGTGCCTAAGTGTGAATTATATTGATATTTGGAAGAATTTTTGTTTATATTTTAGAACAAAATGAACGCTCTTCCCTTTCAAAAGATGACCTTATTTCCAGGTACCGGTTCATTTTTCCAAGCTGTTGGTTTTACTAGTGAGAAAACCTGACTTGGAGCACTCTAAAAGTTAATTAAGAAGGCTACAGAAATGACATCATTCTACAGTTTATTACTTAATGAAGACTGCATTGAAGTGACTGCACAATTATTTTATCACTTGCCTTGGGGCAAATTAACAAAAACTTGAGTAATTTCCACTCCTTTACAACCGTTCTATCTTTAGGTTGAAATTTCCAAGGTAAGCCTCTCTGCAATTGTATCTTGATTGTGTGTCTCGAGATTGTAATTATCTGAGCACTTGATATCTTGTGGATAAATTCCCAAGAAAAGGAGGGAAAATATCCACCTTGATGATAATTGTCTATAGGTTACCAGTAAATCTACTCTGCAAGTTTAGCTCCTTTTTTCTAGTTCCGCTTCGTCTGTTATATTAGCTGTCTTATGTATCTATTTTGCTGTTACTTTGAGTAACGTGTATACAAACAAATTTCTTGTTGAAAATTTAACTCCATTTCTCACTTTACACGCGTTGAAAACAGGCACTGTTGTGAAAAAAAGGGGGTTGGAAATGGAGAATTGTTATGGGTTATTTGTTTGAATAAAATTAGGAGATGAAATTTTAGGGATCGAATGTACAAATACTATGAATTTTCAGAATATATTGTTTTGAAGCTTTATCTTGCTGTAACCTAAGAGAGAAACATCTGTTCAAACCAGTTTCTTGTTGGAAGGGGTTTTTTTGTTCTCTTTAATCACGTTGAGAAACAAGACACTGATGTGAAAAAGAAGTTTTGCATTGGAATCGACTGTTGTCATCAGTTGTTGTTTTGTTTGACAAAACGTTTATAGAACTGATTTACCAGTACCAAAGAATTTAAGGGAATATTATTTTAAAGCTTGAAAAAATACATGTTATGTTTCAACGTTGTTATTTGTTAAATCTATTTATTTAAATTTCATTTCAGATACAGGAATCAAGAAGTGCATGATGCATACTCTTCTCCATTCAGCTCTTCTTTTTCTTCTCCTTGCTGTGCTCTTCTCCGGTAGGTGTACAATGAACGTTATTATTTGATAATAAATTAAAGTCATTTCTCACTCGCCTTTGATGGTCCAAATTTTGGTCCTCTCACTGTACAGGCCTGCCGAGTTTAGACGCAACATCCTTCCTCTTTCCTCAACTTTGCCTTTGTTAGTCATTTATGTCAACAAAAAACCAATGTTGACCTCTTTCACTGTGCTTTTGTTTGATTGCTCCAACAAAACAAAAATCAAAAGTGTCGGATATTCAAACGAAATCAAACGTAGGCCGTGGTTTAAGAAATTATGCGACTTCCGAATCTCATTTTTCCTAAGTAGGTTATTTTGAGAAGCTAAATGTTTCTCCAAACTCCACTTCACCTGATATACTTCCATGGAACTGTTCATGATATATAAGCAACGCTGAGCAAACTGAAAATGGCTCAGAACACTGGCTAAACCCTCTATAAATAACCGGCCCAAAACGTATGGGATGAAGAATCGTCTGTCCTGTTCGTATTTCTTGTTCCCTTAAAAGGAACAAGTATATGATAATGTTTTTCTTTTCTACAACGTTAAGATCGTCAAGTGGCAGGTAGATGCAGTGAAAAAGGTGTTGCTGATACGCCCTGGGCAGCTTGTCTCGTTGCTGAAGAAGGAGATGTGTGCCCACACAATTTTAAGAAACTCGAAGATGACTTTGCCTGTGAGCCATACGGTTCAAGAAGACCGCCTTATAAAAAGAGAGTATGTTGTCTCTTGGGACCTATTTTAGACTTACAGGTACGTGCCGCTTTCGTCATTATTATTCATTCAAATTGAAGGCGGCAGAAACAATTCTTCGTTTCTCATCACCTTAAGTTCCCTGGTATATTTTTGGCAACAAGCTAACACTGATCATTGATTTGAAATATTTCCGTCAATCATGATCCTTTAATAGCGGAGGAACATATATTGGGTAAATGTAGCAAATAATGTCAGCCCTAACCCTGAATCTTTTTCATCGAGATCCAGAGCTCACCATTCTTATTACAGAAAATGAATCGAAATATAATTTCTCTAGAGAAGATGATAGTGGTTTTTCTTTTTAGGAGAGACTCATGTTCAATTAATCTCGCTTTCTACATGTACGCCATTGTTCTAAAAAAGCAGCGTTCTGAGAGTTTCCATGGGCAAATCTGCTGATCATTGGGACTTAGTTTATGGAATTGAACCTCCTTTTTTCGAAATAACATTAATTTGGGACGATTAAAACCACAAGTAAGAGTGTCACCGAAACATTTGTTTCTGGAAGGTCCCTTATCATTCTCCTTTTCTTGCTGATTTTTCTTAACTCTCTTGCAGATTAAAGATTCGCCATGTTTGGCGGGATCTCCAGCTGGCGACCAAGTGGAAAAGAAAGATAAACGTTTAAAACACCACTGAAACTCACAGCTTGAAAAATGGAAAGTGAATAAAGTATAAGAAAAGTGTTTTGGTTTTGCTCTTTCTTGAATTATCATAAATGATTATTGAGATCTTGGTGTGGTGGGCGTTAGGCAAGTTTGTGTTCTGACCGCACATACCGTGACGGGTCATTCAATTTGAAAATAGTTTTGTTGAAGATGATTAAGCCATTCACCGGTTTCAAATGTACAATTACATCAACTGTACTGTGTATCCCTGCAAATATTGTAAGTTATACTGCGCAAAGGCTCTGCGCTAGAGTCTGCCCCAGAGTGGGGGAGGCTGTGCCTTCACCGGTAGCAAAAACTACCTAAAACCCTATTAGATGGATCAAAAATAAGTATGAACATTTCGGTCCTCAGTTAATGCGGTAAACAAATCCCAGGGGAACCTGTGCCCCACCGGTAGCCAAAACTACCTAAAACCCTTTTAGATGCGCCAAAAATAAGTATAAACCTTTCGGTCCCCAGTTAGTGCGGCAGCGCAAATCCTGGAGATAAAACCTGATAAAGTCGAAATGCACGTAACAAAACAAAACGGTTTTGGTTATGCATTATAGCAAAAATAATAATAGACTTATATTTTATGTCCCGCATGATTGGTATTTGCTAGTTAAAAGATGAAGAAAAAACTGAGAATAACGTTTAGGAGATTACTAAAACCAAACTGTCCCATCACACAACGCCCGTCCACCTCCAGTCCCCTGATCAATGTTAATTTAGCTACTACAATTTAATACACAGATAATGAAAAAAAAGTTTTTATTGAACTTTTTTTCACTATTGTGCTGTTTATGTTTCCTTCTTTTCTTTCTTTTTGCTTCCAGCTAGGCATGGTGCATCTTTAATCTAGACAAAAACAAACAAAATAATTGCCTCGTTATTTCAACTGCTAAGACTAATAGCCGACGCGGTACTATTGACTTTCACTCGGGACTAATATTTCGAAAACGTCACTAGTTGTCAACAATGGTCGTGTTCAGGACTACACTCACCCGGACGATCACCTACTCCTCCCCTAACCCAACATTTTGCCCTAATTGAGAAGTAAGTTGACTTAGGGGAGGGGTATGTGGGAAGTTTCCCAGAAACCTAAATTGATCCTTATATTCCACTTACTTATGAATCAGATAAAATAACATTAGGGCGTGACTATTGGGCCCCAAGTTACCCATGAATATGACCCTACCTTCAGATCAAATGCTGGTGTGAGAAGGCAGCACACTCTCTCTTTCCAAGTTGGAGTTCGTCTACCATTAGGGGTACACCTAAAGTCGTCGTCAAGCTTTGGAAAGCCATATGGACAGCTTCCGTCTGCTTCGGCCACCAGACAAGCCGCCCACTCTGTATCAGCAATGCCACCATTTGTATCGTCACATTTCCCTTCTACTTTTTCTGAGAAGTAAATTCCAAGAAAAATATAACGTCTAGTCTAGCATTTTGGAAAAATACATTCTTCGAGTGAAATATTGACATTTTTTTTTGATCTGCAGCAAATTGGAAAAGCTTGTTACCACAGCAATTTGCCTAATTTTCCAGTCAATTTTTTTTTAAAAAAAATGCAAAATTGAATTATCAGGGGCACCCAACGTCAATTTTCGGAAAATATCTGTTCGGAAGAAGGTGTTAGATCTAGAATTTTTGGGACATTTGATGTAAAATTTCTTGCTTGCCTACCTCTCCTAGTATTTTCGAACACCTAAAAAACGGTATAATTGCCCATTTTTAACGGATTTTTTTTCCCTGAAAAGGTCACCTAGAATTTTCGGGAGCCTATTTTCTGGCTGAAATTTTCGAAAAGGTAAGTTTGAACTCCTATAATTTTCGGATCATTAGACTTTCAGCTAGGATATCCGAATAGACGAAAAATTTTTAGAGGATGAAAATATGCCTACATCTACTGTTTAAATACTAAAATACGTTTAACAATGCTATGTTTAAGTGGTTTTGAACTATATTCTCGTTGGGTGCCCCTGAAGTATTTCAAGCAAAATATTCGGTTTGGAAAATCTCAGAATTTATGTGCCCCAAAAAATTAGTAGTTGCCTTAAAGTAAAAGAATCGAGATATCGTGCCGGTTTTTACTATTGTTCTGACTGGTTGAACAATTGATCAGAGATTTCTTATCCAATTGTACGCTGGTGGAAGGCCTATTTTAAGTCCTCTATGACTGGTGTAGTTATAATTAAATTTCAACCCTGCTCGCCATAAAGCCTCTAGTAGCTCAGTCGTTAGAGAGTCGGAACTAGAATTTGGAGGGTCGTGAGTTCGCTTCTCACACGGAGCTAACAATTTTTTTCTGAGCTTTCTGGTGTTAGAAATATCCTTCTCCCAAAATACAAAACATTAAGTTATACAGCGCGAGCCCAAGAAACTGTTAATAGAATTACTTGCGTCACTATATGGAAAACCGCTCTTACTATAACCCAATCTTAAGATGAACTGTCAGTTACTATCAAGTACCATCTATACATCTTACCACAGAGAAATGTGAGAGTGAAACTAAGCATCAAAGCAAACCTGAGCTTCATATTTCTTGCACGCTATGAAGCAAAGATTTGAAATGCACATGTTATAGGCGGAAGATTAGAGAGAGTTTTTAGCGGAGCGCTACGCGCGCGCGAAGCGCGCACTAGCGTTGCCCAATAGCTAAGAAAATTTACTTTTCTATCCATCCTAGAAAATTTGGTTATGACGTCAGCGTACGACCGAACGCTGACCGCACAGACTCTGGGAAAGGGGGAAGCGAGTCAGGAGTCAGCCCTTCAGGGGAGAAGAGTATGTTATAACGTAGCCCCAGAAATGTTAATAGTAAGCTAGTGTGGATAATACCGCACATTCATGTTAAAATGAAGCGACAGCTGTAAAAACAGGGTATCCACTGAGCGGTATCACATGACCTTATCGCGGGCTCAAGTTTTGACCTATTGTGTTTACGCGTCTTCCACTGACAAGTTTTTAGTTTTCAACTGATCGCAGGTTCAAGATTATTTTTTTAACGCACACAACACATGAAATAAGTTGTGCTTATTAGCTAGCGACCGAACTTCGGACGCGGAAAGTCAGCCTTTTGTAACAGTAGGGAAGGCAGTTGCTATTGAGATTTTCTCTTTGTTGACTTTATTTAGGATGGTCACGCGTTGGTCACACTCTGCATCCCATTCGTATCCCAGATCGGTCAAAATTTGCAGGTGAGTTCATGTGGCATATATTATGAAGCTGGAAACTTGTTTACTGGTAGCTGAAGCTGACCGGGATTTCGTCGTATCTTTTCAAACGCCTAGATCTACAAAATCAAATACATCTGCTATCAAGAATCTTTTTTTATTCACGGATGGCTGGTCTTTGGTTGAGAAATGCGCCGCTTGACAAAAAAGTAATCGGAAATCATCGTTTTCAAAAATAAGTTTCCTTTCGTACATACTTCACCTTGCTGAATGCGAAACATAATGACGGTTCAAAAGTCTAAAGCGATTTTGATCTTACTTGGTGGCTTTCAGGAGCTGCATCTCGACTGGTAAGCTAAAGTAATTTTCATTGTATCTGACGTTTTTTTTTTTTTGGGGGGGGGGGGGGGGGGGTG
>CALNXI010003572.1:0-23682 GCA_942486025.1 Porites evermanni
GACTATCAAAAGAAACAGACTGAAGAAAAGCAGAAACTAAGAAAGAAACACATCCAGGAAAGGATTGAAGCAAAAAAGGCAAAGAAAGCTGGCAAAGGAAAGAAAAAGCACAGACCTGGATTTTAGTCACTGTGATATCCATCATAATTACTCATTTATGTTTATTCTTTTTGTGAATCAAGGCAATGCTTTGTCTGAAGCAATTAAAATTTACTTGTGAGAGTGAGGAAATGTGAATGCCATTCCTTTTGTTTCATTCCCTTGATTTCTTGGTATGGGTTCAAGTACCAGGTGAATAGCCTCGCTTCTAGCTGTCTGAGTTTGCTCAGACATCCTTCAAGCTAATCCTCCAGGCCAACCACATGCTGGTGGAGATTGAAGCCCACTATACGAGGGCATCCCCTACATTTTTATCAGCAGTGTGTGGGTGGGGTGGGTGGGCAGTGTGTGTTCTTCCAGGCAAGACAATTATTGGCCTCTCTCCTTCATGCCGCCAATGAATCTTGCCTGAATCTACTTCTTGCACCACCCTAAGGTAGGCATACGAAGTAACCTACCACCAATGGTTTTTCTTCATTGCACTAAAAATTCATATGAGATAAAACACAAAGGATGTTTCATTACCAGAGACCCTGGGGTAGCTAATTGCGATAAAAAAATCTACAAAAGAGATCACTGCAAAGTTTATAATAAACCAAGGAGAGCCCCTAAACTGTAAAATAATGATAAAATTGGTGTTTTTTTCGTTTTGTTTTGTTCAAAATCGGTCTTTCAGCGCGCGAGATGCCTTTAATTCCTCCCCCTCCCCGCTTGCTCAAGACCTTTCGTCAGATCTCGTCACGCGCGCGTTCTTGGCCTACGAAAAAATTCAGGTTGTGTTGCAGTCTAGAGAACCCCTAGTGCCGAAGTTTTTGTCAATGAACTCCCTGCTTCTGATTGAAGCATGCAATCCAACTGTTCCTGGAACTGCTTGAGCAAGGAGAAGGGCTTTTCCAATTGATCAATGTTTATAGTTCTACATAGATTAAAATACAACAGAAAATGGCACGAAGAGATTCACAGTTTTTCCTCTTTGTAAAAAAATGTCACGCTAACGATTGGAATCTGGCATCCTTAGCGTTGAATCCAGCCGGATCCAAGACTGTGTTTTTGCATTTTGATTTTAGATTTGAGGTTTTTACTATAATTCGATGGTGACAAATGAAATTTCCGGAGGCCTTGTTACCTGTCATTATTATAATATTTTGGCTGGAAAATTACGCCAACAGTCAAGAGCTTTTGCTCGTTAATTCAATCTATCGAGAGCTCCAAGCACTGAAAAGTTCAAAAGTTGGATGAATCTGAATGGACAAATTTTCTGCCACTTAGAACCCTTCTTGCTGTTTACAATTATGCCCTTTCGCTTTTCTAAAGCTTCTCTGCCTGAAATTTTAAATTACTTCTCATTAATTAGCCTGAGAAAACAGCCGACGGTTTCCAACCACTAAAGGGGTCACGAGATGTCGGTTGTTTTCTCAGGCTACTCATTAATTCGTGTGCCAAAACTAAGGGGTCATTTATCGGCGACGATGTTGTGTTTAACTTACGTGTATGTTTTTTTTTCTACCCCAATCGCATTGTACACAAAGAAAGTATACACTTGTCTCGCAAGTTTTAATAGCAATTTACAGCAACAAAATTTTACAACAAATACTTAAACAGATTAGGTACGTAGTTACAGCTACAATATGAACTAACAGTTATCAATTCCTGCTTGAGTAGTTATGGTAGGCAAGTTACTAAAAAAGCTGTGATTAAAAAGATATGGTGCTATCTTCGTACACAGAACATAATAAAGCAACTAGATTGTTCAACGGCTATCCTAAGTATGTTTTCGGGGAGTCCTCCGGTTTTCCTATACGATTTGCCAATATAATTTAATGTTTCTCGGGGTAAGACAATCAGCACGTAATGCGAGTCTAAATCGGGCACAATGATATATTCATTGCTTTTACATCAATTTGGCCAATCACTTTTTACCAATAAATAATAAATTATTAAGTTAGGAAAGGAAACAAAAAACACTTTTTATACAGTGAAATTTTACAAAAAGTTAAGATAAGTAACTTTCTAGCTTTCACTCCTCCATACGAAGTAAAGCATCACCAGTAACTACGAACTTTTGTACATAAAAATCTGGTTTGCAATAACAATGGCTGTTCATATGCGGTCTCTTGGAGATGAGGTTTGTTAATGATTTTTCCTGGTTTGAAAAGGCATTTGGTGTGCTTCATCATTCTGGGAGCAGATCATCTCCAATTTCTTCATCTGCAAATTCGTCCTCAACTTGCTGTTGTCGTTGCCTGCCAGCAGTCTTGGGTCTTGCTGGAGCTTCACCCAAGGGATCTGCATATGTAGCATCTATCATATATGGAAAAAGAATCAGTAAAAGCCTACCGTAAACAACCGTAAGCAACCACCCAAAGTGAAGATTTAATGCTTAGCTACGAGAGGTGGTCGCTTACAAGAATCGTACGACAGGAGCGTCTTTCGAGAGGAAGTTCTTAAGACCTCTACTTTTTAGTAAAAATATCTTAATGGAATATCTAAGTTACGGTATGTGTAGTTCCATGTCGTCACTAAAACTTTTCACACACTCTTAGTTACGTAGTACATGCGGTGAAAAAAGAGATCGGGCCATGGGTCAAGTGGTCGCGCATAGGAGTTAAGGACGATGGCTAATTATAAAACCGTCACCTCCAAAACGCGATCGCGGTCGCTTACCAGAGGTGCTTGTTTCCGAGAGGTTTCAACTACAAGGCTTTGACTGGGGGAATTCTGGTGTTGTGGATAGCTGATTGCTTACGAGAGGTGATCGCACATGAAGGTTCGCCTGCATGTAGTGAGTAGCAACGCGTACATATTTTTTTGTGACGATGTACAGCAGTACCTCTTATCACTTGCATGCCTTAACTCTTTAAACCCTAAGATCAGAATTTGAATTCGCATTTGTTGCCCCTTTTCATTTACTACAGAAGTAGTGGGGAGAAGTTGATAAAATATCAAGCAAATTTATCTTGTGTGATCATGTCTGTAATTCTCATGACCACTCTGTTTTACAAAGCATTGATATTACAAGGAGAAATTTCATGCTGATCACAGACTATCAAAAGAAACAGACTGAAGAAAAGCAGAAACTAAGAAAGAAACACATCCAGGAAAGGATTGAAGCAAAAAAGGCAAAGAAAGCTGGCAAAGGAAAGAAAAAGCACAGACCTGGATTTTAGTCACTATGGTATCCATCATAATTACTCATTTATGTTTATTCTTTTTGTGAATCAAGGCAATGCTTTGTCTGAAGCAATTAAAATTTACTTGTGAGGAAATGTGAATGCCATTCCTTTTGTTTCATTCCCTTGATTTCTTGGTATGGGTTCAAGTACCAGGTAAATAGCCTCACTTCTAGCTGTCTGAGTTCGCTCAGACATCCTTCAAGCTAATCCATCCAGGCCAACCACATGCTGGTGGAGATTGCAGACCACTATATGAGGGCATCCCCTACATTTTTATCAGCAGTGTGTGGGTGGGGTGGCTGGGCAGTGTGTGTTCTCCCAGGCTAGACAATTATTGGCCTCTCTCCTCCATGCCGCCAATGAATCTTGTCTGAATCTACTTCTTGCACCACCCTAAGGTAGGCATACGAAGTAACCTATCACCAATGGTTTTTCTTCATTGCATTGAAAATTCATATGAGATTAAACACAAAGGATGTTTCATCACCAGAGACCCTGGGGTAGCTAACTGCGATAAAAAAATCTACAAAAGAGATCACTGCAAAGTTTATAATAGACCAAGGAGAGCCCCTAGACTGTAAAATAATGATAAAAGTGGTGTTTTTTTGTTTTGTTTTGTTCAAAATCAGTCTTTCAGCGCGCAAGATGCCTTTAATTCCTCCCCCTCCCCGCTTGCTCAAGACCTTTCGTCAGACCTCGTCACGCGCGCGTTCTTAGCCTACGAAAAAATTCAGGCTGTGTTGCAGTCTAGAGAACCCCTAGTGCAAAGGTATTTGTCAACGAACTCCCTGCTTCTGATTGAAGCATGCAATCCTACTGTTTCTGGAACTGCTTGAGCAAGAAGAAGGGCTTTTCCTATTGATCAATGTTTATAGTTCTACATAGATTATAATACAACAGAAAATGGCACGAAGAGATTCACAGTTTTTCCTCTTTGTAAAAAAATGTCACGCTAACAATTGAAATATGGCATTTTTAGCGTGGAATCTAGCCGGATCCAAGACTGTGTTTTTGTATTTTGTTTAATCCACCTAAATTTGAGGTTAAGTTTACTAATTTGATGGTGACAAGTGAAATTGGGCAATAATTTCATAAATAATTTCCCGAGGCCTTTATTACCTGTCATTATTATAATATTTTGGCTGCAAAATTCCGCCAACAGTCAAGAGCTTTTGTTCGTTAATTCATTTTATCGAGAGCTCCAAGCACTGAAAAGTTTAAAAGTTGGATGAATCTGAATGGACAAATTTTCTGCCACTTAGAACCCTTCTTGCTGTCTACAATTATGCCCTTTCGCTTTTCTAAAGCTTCTCTGCCTGAAATTTTAAATTACTTCTCATTAATTAGCCTGAGAAAACAGGCGACGGTTTCCAACCACTAAAGGGGTCGAGAAATGTCGGTTGTTTTCTCAGGCTACTCATTAATTCGTGTGCCAAAACTAAGGGGTCATTTATCGGCGACGATGTTGTGTTTAACTTACGTGTATGTTTTTTTTCCTACCCCAATCGCATTGAACACAAAGAAAGTATACACTTGTCTCGCAAGTTTTAATAGCAATTTACAGCAACAAAATTTTACAACAAATACTTAAACAGATTAGGTACGTTGTTACAGCTACAATATGAACTAACAGTTGTCAATTCCTGCTTGAGTAGTTATGGTAGGCAACTTACTAAAAAAGCTGTGATTAAAAAGATATGGTGCTATCTTCGTACACAGAACATAATAAAGCAACTAGATTGTTCAACGGCTATCCTAAGTATGTTTTCGGGGGAGTCCTCCGGTTTTCCTATACGATTTGCCGCTATAATTTAATGTTTCTCGGGGTAAGACAATCAGCACGTAATGCGAGTCTAAATCGGGCACAATGATATATTCATTACTTTTACATCAATTTGGACAATCACTTTTTACCAATAAATAATAAATTATCAAGTTAGGAAAGGAAACAAAAAACACTTTTTATACAGTGAAATTTTACAAAAAGTTAAGATAAGTAACTTCCTAGCTTTCACTCCTCCATACGAAGTTAAGCATCACCAGTGACTACGAACGTTTGTACATTAAAATCTGGTTTGCAATAACAATGGCTATTTATTTGCGGTCTCTTGAATAGTTTGAGGTGAGGTTTACTAACGACTTTTTCTGGTTTTAAAAGTCTTTTGATGTTCTTCATCATTCTGGGAGTAGATCATCTCCAATTTCTTCATCTGCAAATTCGTCTTCAACTTGCTGTTGTCGTTGCCTGCCAGCAGTCTTGGGTCTTGCTGGAGCTTCACCCAAGGGATCTGCATATGTAGCATCTATCATATATGGAAAAAGAATCAGTAAAAGCCTACCGTAAGCAATCGTAAGCAACCACCCAAAGTGAAGATTTAATGCTTAGCTACCAGAGGTGGTCGCTTACAAGAATCGTACGACAGGAGCGTCTTTCGAGAGGAAGTTCCTAAGACCTCTACTTTTTGGTAAAAATATCTTAATGGAATTTCTAAGTTACGGTATGTGTAGTTCCATTTCGTCACTAAAACTTTTCACACACTCTTAGTTACGTAGTACATGCGGTGAAAAAAGTGATCAGGTCATGGGGCAAGTGGTCGCCCATAGGAGTTAAGGACGATGGCTAATTATAAAACCGTCACGTCCAAAATGCGGTCCCGGTCGCTTACCAGAGGTGATTGTTTAAGAGAGGTTGCAACTACAAGGCTTTGACTGGGGAAATTCTGGTGTTCTGGATAGCTGATCGCTTACGAGAGGTGGTCGCACATGAAGGTTCGACTGCATGTAGTGAGTAGCAACGCGCACACATTTTTTGTGACGATGTACAGCACTACCTCTTATCACTTGCATGTCTTAACTCTTTAAACCCTAAGATCAGAATTTGAATTCGCATTTGTTGCCCCTATTCATTTCCTACAGAAGTAGTGGGGAGAAGTTGATAAAATATCAAGCAAATTTATCTTGTGTGATCATGTCTGTAATTCTCATGACCACTCTGTTTTACAAAGCATTGATATTACAAGGAGAAATTTCATGCTGATCACTCTTAGGGCTTAAAGGTATAAAGCACAAGTCACCACCAGCGTTGAGAGCGGAATGTTTTAACAGCAGTAGCTCTCAACAGTTTGGTTGGCAAAAGTCTCGTAAATATGTAAATAACCGTATTTTAAATTTCAGTTATAATCAGCGTACTGTTGTAATCTACCATTAGGCTATTTTATCTGAAGAGTGCTACACCATCGTGTTGTACAAAATTATATAGTACTAAAATGCCTAGTCAAATCTTCAGTTGATAAAACATTGTACTGCTGGCAAATGAAAAGGTAAACATATTTGTGCAGGAAGCTAGGTTTTTGGTTTCTGGATTCAAAAAATACAACAGAGAAACAATATATAGTTAAACTCACCAACTTCCTTTGATCCACCAAAACTATATGAGTCATCGTTATCAGGGATAATAGGTCTTGTTCGACCAGCAGAGCGGTTGGCACTTCTTCTTCCCCCACCACCACTATCCACTCGCCCTGACTCTAAAACAGTCAACAAAAGTGATAAAAGAAGGTGTCAATTTCTGTTTACAAGTTTGGGTGGTTTCATTTGCAGAATAGCAGTCGCATCTGCGAGTTCTTTTTTTTTAAACTGTTTTCGATCTTAAAAACCAAAGAAAATTTCCAACTTAGAATCTTATTCAGGTATACAGGGCCACACCAAAGAGAGCTCGGTGGACTAAAAGAAGTATTTTATACTGAATCCGGTTACACTTGTAAACAATGTAGATCACAAAGGACAGGTGTGATGCGACTGAACTTAGCAAGAACTAGGCAGACAACTGCGTTTGCATTTGCGTTCATGTTTAAAGGAGCTATGTCACGAAATTCAGCCAAAGTAGGTAATTACAAAACGCCCGTTAAATTAAGAGAAACGTAAAAATAACCGCTTAAAACATTAAAGGAAGGTTAAAATAACACAACAGATACAACAGATGTCACGGATGGGCAAAACTGAAGAAGACTGAAACGGATTGAAATTAGGGTTTTTGAAAACTCAGTTCACCCTAACGGTTTTTCAAAGTTGATCTCTGCTGTTTGCAACTTCAAAGATAATGTTCAGGAGACATACTTGTTTGTCTCGAATTTCTGCTTGTGTCACTTACAAGTAATTTCTTTGCTTACTTTAAGTTCCATAGCGATTGAGGGCGAGTAACTGGCAAAATTAAACAAAATGAACTGGACTGCCGTGACACAGCCCCTTTAAGTCCCTACTATAATTCCTGGCCATGTGAAAGTAGGGATTTAAACTGACTGACTCTTGAATGCATTCAAAGGTTTTTTTTTTGCACTCACCACTTCCGGCGCTGCTATTTCGTGAGTTAGTAGACCCGGGCATAGTGGCACTTCCGGCTCTTCCACTTCCTTTTCGTGATCCACTGCTTGCACGCTAATAAAAGACAAATTCGAAAAACTAATCATAACACTTTACCTGAGCCTCGCCAGGTTTTGCGATACACGTATTTTTACCCTGCGAGCAGAGCTCAGTTTCTTTCAAGTTAAACCAACTACGCGACTGACAAGCCACACGAAAGACTTCTAAAAACCATGCGATACAGAAACCTAGACTAGCAGGGAAAAAAAAAGAAAATGCACTATAAGTGTTAATGTCTTTAGTACGAAAGTACTAATTGGGGACAGGCTACCTCCGAGGGTGGAACTAGCGACATTGTACTCTGCAGACCAACGCTATACTAATACGTTTCACCTTCCATGGTTAGTGCTGTTCGGTCTACGGCAAAAGGGAACGTAAAAAATAACTTTCTCGCTGCTGTTTTTCACGTACGGAAACTGCAAAAGCGTAAATCTTGATTGGCTATTCATACATAAGTTGAATGTATTTGCCAGCTAGCTAACTACCTTTTCAGTATCCAAAAGGCGCGCTAGTCGAGCGAAGAAAAGAAAAAACAAATAAATAAATATTTACAAGTTACCTGTTGTTTTAACTCCCTCGCTTTTTCTGCTTTCTTTAATTTCTGAGCATAATCTTGAGCGTCTTTTAATCCAAGATCTGAACAAATTCTGACCAAGAATTTAAGACCTTAAAGATAAACACATTATTAAAGATCAGTACATTAATTAGAATCCAAACTAGGCAGCAAAGCTTTTTCTTCACTCTTCCAGTAATAGCACTTACATTCCACATTGTCTGGAAACCTTTTGTGTATTGTCTTGTACGTTTCCAGAGCTTGCTGATAATTACCTAAGAATGAAGCATAATTCAACAGATCAACAAATAATATTCTAGTTAAAAATACTGACCAACTACACAGAATTACTGTTTTGCCTACATTACAGACCACATTGTACAGCTGTACGTGCTGATGCACTTATGCTGAGGGACATTTCACAATGTTTTTAAAGAAGTTTCTACAAAGTACGCTTAAAACCACTAACCGCTTCTTCTGTAACAACTTGCTATCATAAGCTGCCATTTGACTTCATTCGGTCTGAAAAGAAATGTCATAAGTCTGTTGTTGTACGAGAGAATTTGTAAAAAGGATTTAAGTTAAAAGAAGGTTATGAACGTTGCTATTTTTCTTGCTCCTTTAAAATTCCATATTTGACGTAGATACACCCGTGACTCAACACTTGACCAAATTTGTGAAGTGGCCACAAAATTGAGCCACGCACAAAAATATCACCGCTTAAAACTTTGATGGAAAACAGTACATATGGACAAATTTGAAGACGATGAAACAGACTGCAACTGGAATTTATGTAGCCTGACGACATTTCGCGATGCTGGTTTTCCTGCGAAATAACGTTCGAAGAAAGGGCGCAGAAATTCCATACAGATGACGTGTCACTATAACCAGATCACTGCGACTGGTTTAGGACACGAACATGGCCGCCATTTTATTGTTTTGGGACACCAACATGGCGGATGTGATGTTATGTGAAAAGGCTCGGGGCAGTCGGTCGGGGGATGAGTGCGGGCTCATTTTCCAGAAGAGCAGCCGGCAATCTTCAAAATCTGGTAGTCTTCAGATGACTAATTTAGGACCTTTGGCCGCACAAAGTTATTTAAAGACTATTAACATTGACGGTAAATACCCTTGGGGACCGTTTTGCATAACACGAGAGAATTTCAGGCCAGTATAACGATAACTTACTGTATTACGGCAGCTTTCTCAAAGTAATGAATTGCTTTTTCACAGAACTGTGAGTCAATATAGTAAGCCCCAAGCCAAGAGATGATGTCAATATTAGATGGAAAATATCTGTAGGACTAAACAAAGCAAATAACAGTTAGCGCACTTAAGTTTTTTATGATTGTACGATGAAAAATGGGTCCACTCTTCTATGACATTGTTGCAGTTTTAAATGTTTTGCACGAATAAAACAGTACCAAGTACTCAAAACATTGTTATCTCAGGGTTCTACTGTAGCGTATTTTCACTGGCTCAAAACGGTTAATGCTACGTTCTTAAGTCTTGCTCTTAGAGATATTCATTAATGATTATTTCCAATCAAGATATTACCTCAAAGTGATACTGGAATGCCTGTGACTTGTCCTGTTCACTGTCATAAAGTTCACCGAGTTTGGATAGCACTGAAGGATCTGTAGGCACCACTGACACAAGCTGCATGTACCTTGGAGAAACACACCAACAAAACAATCACATCATCAGTTGGACGTAATATAGTGTTTGAGGTATATTAACCTTTTTCGTCCCAAAATAAATGTTGGACTCTTGTAATGCGGTTCTAGCTTTTGAGTCTGTGGACGAAATGCTACGATGTGACCATTCAAATGAAACCTATTCAGCATCTTCACATGGTACTTTCACGACCCCTCAAGCTACCAAGCTTTAAACATCATTGTCTATAAATAACGGTTTTGTTTTTGTACTATCTGTTTAGTACGTAGTTCTGACTTTTGAGTCTGTGGACGAGAGAAACCTCTTCAGCAGATTCAACCTGGAATTGTATCGCGTTTTTGCAAAATTCAACACCTCGGAAAGGTTCATTGCACTTCTTTTTTTCCACCAGAACAGTTGGAACAATTAAAACGGTTATCTTACTGAAGGAGTTTAAGTCCTCCCCAAAGCGCAAAAAGAAAAAGCTTCTAACAGTTGATAACTATTTTCCGTGACTACGACATTCTCACTAAACCTCATGGTAGAATGACGAGGGCTATCGCGTTGCCAAAATGAGGCTAGTTTACGCGCGCGCACTACTTGGAATCAGCTCTTTACTCCCCTCTACTAACTATGTTGGAATTGAGAAAATATCGTTTTCGGCGCTTTTTCATAGACGTCCCGGTCCTGGTCTTAGAATCTAAAGGTCTCTTTTACTCAGGCGTGGCTAATAATTCACGCTCACTGGGTATTTTTTCGTCTTCCGCCAGAAAGAAGGGTTATTTGTAATCTATAAGTGAAATTTGTTCACAAAGTAAAACGAGAAAACGATTGTAGAAATAAATGGAACTCATTCAGCACAATAAATATCATTCCTAAAACTAGGGTCGACATGACTGTCATACATGATATTGATTTGAGTTATCACGGATGCTGCCCACCGGGCAAAGAAACTGGAGAAACAGCAAAATGACCCCTACAATGTATCTATTGTTTCTAGTTCTACAACTTACCATTCTATAGCTTGATTTTTATCCTCTAACAATTCATATCTTTGGTTCCAAGTCAAAGAAAAGACATACAAGAATGTGAGTTAAAGCAAATATATACCAACAGATGTAAACTGACTAATAGTAAATAAATACCTTAAAGCGCCAAGCAAAGAGGTTATATCATTAGAGCGTTGTGCACACTGAGCATAATTATCTTATATTTTTCACAGCTTTAACCTAAAAACGACTGCTCAGTGATTTAGCAATCTTATCTGAAAACCTTCTTAACAGAACCAGATTTCTAGGCACTTAGCTGGTTTGTTTTTTAACAGGATGTCTCTGTGATCCGAATGGGTCACAGAAAAAGAGGATACAAGTTTGCAATCTGATAAAGAACTTGAGGGTGATTTCTGAGGATCGCTTGAAGCTTGTGAAAACAATCAAGAGCATCTTCCAACCGGTTCATCTTCTTATGCACAAGACCTATTAAATATGAGAGAAAAAAGGAGGAGGAAACAAAGCTAAATGACATCTTTTTGTAGAAAACAGGACTGTTCCTGGCTACCTGAAAGATTTCTCCCTCATTCGAAAGAACGGGCAAACACGACCCATCAAGTAAACACTTAGTCATGGCCCAAATCGGATACCAAAACTGCATTTTTATATCAAATTATAAAAAAGGTTTGAAACTAGCCTAAAAAGATATAAATCTGTCAAACGATTAGGACAGAAACATTGTCTTCAACTGACCACTCCCCCAACATAAACTACATTAATTTTTAACCGCTCACGATCTTGCAGCTCTCTGAAGACCTCACGGGATAGGTTGGAAAAACCATAAATGTATAAAGTTAACAATGGAACCTCGCCCGAAAACAAAAGAGCTGCAATTCATAGGAGTCCAATAGGCCATTTGCACTAAGAGGTCACGTGACCAATGCTTCCTTTAAACAGTGAGTTGGAATCTTGTTGATGCCAAAAATTGTTAGAGCACACAAACATTATCTTACACCCGAAATTTGAGAGGAAACGCATTTAAGGGAGATATTTTACGGCACTTTGATTTTTCAGCAAAGTAGTATGATTTGTATTGGCCGCCATACACAACATCTTTTCAACATTTTCCTTGAAGTTTAAGTGCAAAATTTGTGTTCAGAGAGAGGTAATTCATAATTTTAAAAATCTCATTTTGGTCACGTGACCATTTACGAACTTATTCATTTTAAGAAAATGGTGGGGTTTGAAAAACCAAATCACTATTATTTTGTTTAAGATATGACCCACTAATCGTTTTACGAAGGCAAAATCATACAACTTTCATTTTCATAAAAACGATGTCACATGCCTCTTAGTGCAAATGGCCTATTAAATTAGAGATTCTAAAGAGCTGCAAGGCAACTAAAACGATCATTATTATGGAGGCAGCATAGCCGAGTGCATGGTTAGAGCATGGAACTGTAACGAGGTCACGCTTTTAATCCCCACCCTAACCACTAGATGGATTCTTTTTCAGTAGCGGGGAGTTCAACTCCTCGGCCTTGCCTCTAAACAGCCAACTGGTTCGCCTCCTGCTAGTTGGTACTCTCAAGGTTATAGATCAGAAATGATACTACTGGTTTAAAGAACAAGTAATTGTGTTACCGCTGTAAAGTCATCTTTTTGTGCCATACCTAAATTAAATAATGCTTCAGTGCAAGATGCTTCAACATTGTAGGCCTCCTGATAATACTCTCTTGCTTTCTCATAATCACCACTAGCAAACAAACAGTTGCCTTTGTTAACCAATGCTGAAAATAAATTGAGAACCTGAGTGGAATGTAGTTACGTTACTTATGACTATTTTGTTTAAAAATTCAAACTATCCATTCCTCTCCTCCATAAGGGTATCTTTTTGATGACCCCACCCATCCTTCTAAAATTCCCATGCGCTGATCTGCAGTGTAACTTCTCTTTAAAAAAAATGACTTAAGGAACCACCCCCACTTACTTCACCAAATTTCTATGGACCTTTCTTTGAGAAAGTATGTTAATTATCTTAACTCGCCGATCCTAATAAACATTTTAGGTTAACCCCTTTTTTTAATCAAAGGGAACACTTGAGACTTTTAATGATTTAATGTGGTCAACATGAAAAAATTCCTTATGTCTGACTTTTTTACCCGTGGCAATTTCACATAATCTTGTTAAATTCTAGATGGCGATCTGATTTAGCGACATGTTCTCTTAAAACTTATCCTATGGATTATCGTCTGTAGGCTGGTTTCCAATTGAAGGGCATTTTGATTATCAAAGAGGCCAAATAGAAAGAAGGAAATACAAATATGAGCAAAGATGTACTTCCTTGTCTTAAATGAACCAATACAATTACCACTGCAACTTCTTTATCACATACCAGCAGGGTTATAGCGATCAGCTGTTATTGCGAGTTCTGCATACTTGTCAGCTTGAGACACCTCATTTTCCTAAATAAAATATACAAAAAGTTACACTATTAACAACAACTTACAGTTTGCATCTCAATGTAATTGCAGGTGACCAGAGGAGCCAACAGTCCTAATTTCCTGGTTGTAGTTATAATATACATGTGTGGCACAAAAGTAGCCAGCATTCATTTAGACTTCCTCTAAGAACAAATGGAATGCATACAGTCCAATCTGATCACGCCAATTGGACCTTCTTTCACTCATAATCTGATCATGCACATTTTGACTTTTTTATTTATTGAAACTAACCCAAAACACAGCATTGGAACAAGAGCGTTTGTATCAATCTCACCTGCACTCCCTAGCCTTTGGTAATTATAAGTTATAGTTTTAGATACAGTTAAGTAAATTAAACTTACACACCAGGCAAAAACAGTAAGCTTAGTGGCATCCAAGAGACTTACCAAAAAGTACAGAAATGACAAATTAGTTGCTGCAGTCGACTGGACTTTAGAGTCTTTCTTCTCAAAACCTTTAAGGGTTTCAATTGCCTGGAAAGAATAAGCAGATGTGGATTTAATTAATGATATATCAATATTTTATTCATACACATAATATGCATATTTTGTAGTTTAGTGGGGACAAAAAAATATTGCTTTAGGCTGTCAAAAAGCTTTAAAATTCTAAACAAGCTGCAAACTTTTATGCACTGACAGTGCATTTGCTGTAAAAAAATACTATAAATTGTAGTATAAAATTTGTGAAGGAGGAAACAACTAAGTAGGTGGCAAAAGAAGAGCAACTTTCACGTGATGCAAGTGCAGCTGTATGTCCACAGGGGGAGTCTGGTACCTTCTCCCCTTGATGAAAAATTATATAAGGGCCCTCAAAAGTGTATTTCTTTTTCAGTTGATTTCAAAAGGAAAGGATCTAATATTACTTCAAGCATGAGGATGACACTTCTACTTGCCAATAATTACATTAATTTCTTTATTTTATACACGTATCCAGTTCTTTCTTACTGAAAAGAGGTGCTGGTGCAAGCATGGCGTTTTTGTTTCAACTACATTGCAGACAAAGATTTTTGGCGGTCACCTGGGTTTTCAAAGACCCTTACAAGTAGTACGTTATGTAAGGAAGTTGTAAGGGTTTTCTTGAAATTACTTTTACACACCTTAGCAAGATCCTTCTCTTTCAAATATGTAATAGCCTTTGTTATCTCAAGTTCATTTGCTAGTTCCAGGTAAGGTGATGCCTTAACACACTCAATACACCTGGAATGAAGATCGAGACCTCCAGTCAGTAAAGCAATTAATAATGCTTCTTAATTATTTGTTTATTAGGCATCCTGCTATACTGCTGCTATATATATGACTGTATCTATCTGCAGGAAACCTTATTGTGGGCAACTAGAGGAGCCCACAATCCTAACCTCCAAGTTGCTGTTAATGCATGAACGGCTTGTATGGAGCAAGCATTCATTTGGACTTTCACCAATAATGTATGGAATGCAGAGAATGCAGTCTGATCACATGAATTTGGACCTTCTATCACTTGGAACTATAAACACAAAGCACAGTGATCTATCTTCCCTGCACTTCCTAGTCCTTGGTTATTTACTAGTTAATGTAATCCTTAATAATTCATCACTAAATATTTATATTGAAAACTGATTACTCACAAAATTATGTCAAAAATGACCAAACTAATGTGCTAACTGTGACTTACCAATCAAACCCTGCTGCAAAACTGCTCTCAATGGCTGGGGATATGAGCTTAGCAGCACTCATTATGCACCTGTCAGCTTGGGATTTCCTTCAAATAAAGTGAAAACAGTTGAATTGAGTTAATAGCTACCGTCCTGTACAAAAAGGTATTACATGGCTATCGCATGATCAAAATAATCATTAATGTGTACTGCAGTCATGTACATGTAAGAATAAAAAGAAAACTACCATTTAGAAATTAATAGTATTTTTCAACATAAAGAGTACTTACTTTTGCCTTTCTATTTGCCGTAATTTGTCATTCCTGATTACTTCTAGAATCAATGCCTGCTGGGGGTCATCCTGATTAAAACATGGAGAAAAACAATTATTTACCACACAGTACCTCGCATAAACTTTCAAAGTCCCCTTCAAGTAAAAATAATGCTGTCAGCCTAGGAGCATCATAATCCCAGAAGCAACCACAGCTCCAGTTACATACACTAACTTTTTCCACTTCTTAAGGATGTGAACTTAATGCCATCATTTTGGCAAGGAAAACAGCCTATTGTTTGGAGAAAGTGTTTTGACAAGTAATTTATTAATAATGATAGAGGCTGTGAGCAGTGAGTCATAGCAAACCAATGTATAAAATAAGATATAAAATGAATTTTATGTGTCACATACTTATATAATTATGTACAAGACAAATAAATTACATTTTTTGTTGTTGGTACAATGTTAATGGGAGAAAGTGTCGCTTTCAGAAAGATTTGATGCAATATCAAAATCAAAGAAATGTTTCTGAGCATGACGAGTCTCATTTATGTGAGCTTCTTTCTGTCTTTGAGTTACTTTAAAAAGAAATTCTGTTCACATTATGTAAGAATTATTCTAGCAGTATTCAGATAAATTTTATTGATTTATTTAAATAAACCACACTGATATAAATAAATCATATCCTTACCCCTGTCAAAGTGTACTTGTCCTCATCATCAAAGCCAAGACTAACAGTTAACAGCTTTTGAAATGTCTTTTTCATTTTCTCTTTGTCTCCCAAAGCATAGTAGCACAAAAGTAGGTTGAACCCTGTCTGAAAGCTCGCCTTCTCAGCCATTATGTGTTCAAATGAGGTGACAGCGTCACTGAACTGTCCCATCTTGACAAATGACACACCAATATTTTGCATGATCTTTATCCTGGCAATAAAAAAAAAGGTTTGTCAAATCAGACTTCAAGGCAAAGAAAAATTTACTGCATTCACTAGCTACACAAAACCTTTGGATGGAATTGCCAACCATCAATACACTTGTTTTATAAAGCTGAATCTTGATTTTTTTTTTATCACCTTGGGAAAAGCAAATTGGTCCAAAAAAAATGATTGTGAAGTTTGAAAAATCGGGAATAAAATTACAGTGTTTGACTGGTAAAGGGAAGTTAGGTTTTGTTCAAATTGTCAGGAATTTCAAAAAACCGAGGGTATGAGAAGTTAAAATTCTTCTGTACCATTATGATAGTGATTGTCCTTTTTTGTAAACTAATCTTATAATTATTAAAAGCTCCTGCGTCAAAAGGAAAGTATACAATTAAAGCACAGGTTTATACCTCATGTCCTTGTGGGTGTTTGGCACTTGATCCAAGGCCATTCTATACTGCTTTACAGCTTGGGGGTATTTCTTTTGCTCATAATAAATATTTCCCATATTAACTCGTAGCCGACCTGAAAGGAAGGACATGGGTTCATCAAACATATTGGTTGACAATGTACTGAACAGACTGACAATAATTTGACATTGTAACATTTGTTCATGTGTATTATTGAACAAATGGGAGGTCAAGATCACTGGATATTGTTCAAGTTCTTTTTTGTATTTTTAAAGGACCAAAAATAAATGAAGTCAATGTTGATAAAAAGATAAAAAAAGAATGAGGCAAAAATATATCCAACCATCTTAAAGGTCAAATGAACCAAAATTTCGACCTTTTTTATTTTCGTTCAATTCTAGGGAAATGTGTTTAATATGAACCAAATAAACATACTATGAAGTTTCAGCTCAATTGAAGCAAGTATCTCCGAGATATTCGCAGTTAAAAATTGCTGTTTTTTGGCCCTTATCTTCGTAGAGCGGTCGGAAAAATTGTCGGAAAAAACAGCTTGTGACGTCAATGTTGGTCAGGTGAAAAAAAGCGGGAAATTCAAAACAGAGTTTTTCGAGTCAGCAAGCTGTGGTTATAACCTTCTTATTATTTAATTTTCTCGAAGAATACATCATAGTAAAACGGACTTTAACGACATTTACTAATTTCCTTGAGTTGTACTTAAGTCCGATTTTTTTCAAGATGCATTCACAAAATATATGTTCGTATAAGGAAGTTCCTGGATATATAAGGTCCGGAGCTCCACCGTGGACACTAAAACAAAATATCTTTGTATAATAATCTGCCCAAAGAAATTCAAGTTTGCCCACAATGTGGTTGAAGTCACTGAACTTTGTCGCACTCGGGCTGATATTTTAAAACCCACGCTCGATAGCACACTTCTAGCTTCGCAGATCACTAAAATATAAACAAAATCCTCAATGTATAGAAGTTTTGGCGTTGATAAGTGGGCAGAAAAAGAGTTAATCTTTATCTAGTAAATCTTCCCCAAGATCGGTTTCAAAGCAACCATAGTTTTTTAAACTTGATCGTTTCGCGCAGATTAATTTTGCTTTGTGTTGTCAAGTTGAAAATGCATAACACCTGCCAAAAACCTACGCGTAAGTAAGATTTCCTTCAAACAAAGTTAAAGTTACATTATTTCAAAAACTTCTTTCCAATTATGTATAAGATTTAATTACCGATTGAGGTCACTTTAAGGACCTTTAAGCTGGCAAAGAGATGCGACAAGCAAAGAACAATTCCATCATGCATAAAATTCAGCGTAAGTGAACTAAAAAAAGCTTCAATAAGGTTGCAAAACAACATATTTTTATTAAAAAAACATAAGGCTTGAGGCTCTTACACCTGCTGACAAAGAAGAAGTGAATTTTCTGTACGGAAACAACCTACCTAAGTAAAGATCTTAAAAGCAAAAGATCAGTTGCGAGCTTCGGCAGCCAAGCCATGATTCCGACTACTTAGCCAGATTAGCTACTTTTTTTTTAGTAATAACTGGTCCATGCGAGGGTCTTCATTCAAGCAAATTAAACTCAGCAAAATGAATCATTAGAGAATACAGAAAACTGCACATAAGGATTTGTTTTGCTCGCTTCAGTCAAATCCAGCTTCAGCAATTGTTTACGGGCAAAGAGTCGATTGTTTTGGAGTCACTGCCGGCAGTTGTCGTTCTCTGCTACTTCACAGCGAGTGAAAGGAAAATTTGCGTACAGAAAGATAACAAAACTACGTAAGTAAAACTGAAAAAACTCAAGGAAAAAAACCCTGACTATTATTACTTGAGCAACAGAAAAATGATGGAAGTAGTCTTTTCTTCTCGAGCAAGCTTGCTGGCCTTCTAAAGTTCCGGGAAAGTTTTTAAAACTTAAAAGCTTAAAAGTGCACAAGGTTGTTCACTGGCATGCGTTAGCCGTTACGGTTCTTTGACTGAAGACAAGGATAAAGCTGGTTCTGCATAGGTAAATAAATCTGGGCTTGTAGAAAAATTAACCATAACTACTAATAACAGAATACAAGCAGGTTTTAATTCAACCCGGCGAAAGAAGGCGAAGCACTGGACACAAAATCAATTCACAAATCGAATGTACAATTATCAGAAAAATACAAACCTCTTTGGAAATGTTCAAAACGTTTTATTCCTCCTCAGACTGACGGAATGATCTGTTGTTCTGAATCCAAAGTAATTTTCAAGTGACGAAAAAACAACAACAACAACAAAAACAAAAAAAAAGCCTTTACAAGGAGCAAACGTTCGCACCTCGTGTATTTCATTCAGTCTCAGTCAGAACTCTCACAGAACGAGACAAACAAACGCAGGCGATAAGGGATGCGCAGGAGCTTGCGCAGAACATTTTTTCGTCCTGAAAGACCAACATTGACGTCACGTAGTCTCCAGTCTATCACGCGGCCATTTCAGAAATGTTTTCGTGAAGTCTTCGGAAATGCTCGGATTTTGATCTTTTATCTTTCTATAAAGGCTTGGGAAGAAAGATCTTTACCCAAATCTCACTTAGGATAGTTCTTTTTAGTGTTTGGTGAAGGTAAAGCGACAAAAGAAAATATGTCAATTTTTTGGTTCATTTGACCTTTAATGAAAGGCCAAAAGGAGAAATTGCGAGATCAACATGGGAAATCCTGAGTGGGCAAGATAGGCCCATCTTGCCTGCTCAGGTAGTCAAGCAAAACACAGGAATAACTATATCTTGCCTGTTCATGGACTCAGACCTATAATAAACTACAATGTTTCACCTTAACCCAAGCATTACAAAGTACTGCAACACACTGCTATAAAATATTACAAAATAACACAAAATTGAGCGTACCTGCATTGCTAAACATCTTATTTTTGACAATGACCTGGTAAGTGTTCAGTGCCTCTGCATACATTTTATTAGCATGGTATTGATTGGCCAGGTTGAATAACACCTAGTACATAAGGCAGGAGAGATATCATGTTTTAAATAACAGAGGTAAGCAAAATGTACTGTGCTTTGTAGACAAGTCGTTAAAATTTTCACCCATCTGTTCTCTATGTAGAACATGAATTATTACTGGATAAACTATCACACATGTATTTGAGCAGTATTGAATTTCCAACTGCATCTCATGTGAAAAGACAAAAAATGTCACGTCTTTAGCTTGTCTCAGTCACACCAATGAAAACAGGGGCAGATCCAGAAAATTCAGAAATGGGGGTGCAGAACACTTGCCAGCTATATAGATACTGCATGTATTTATTTTGCAAAGAATTTTTTTCAAATCTTACATATTATTTCACAGAAGGGGAGGTGGGGGGTGCATTCCCCTTGGACCACACCTAAATCCACCCATGGACAAGTTTTTACTAAAGGAGGAGTGTCTGGATTTAAGCCACAAGTGACTTTTTATAAACTGCTAGATTCTCACTGCAATTTTCCTTGTACATGTTTGCTCAAGAAGCATTTTAGGGAGAATTTGATACCACACATACATACACACTAACTCAGGGCCATATTTCTCACGCCTCTTCAACAGGCATTCTGCAAACCTCCCTTGAAAACATTTCCAAGAGTAAAGGAAATGAAATTTATTTATGCCAAGAATGCTCAAAAAAGCATCATTTAACAAAAACACAGGACACATGGTACTTAAAAGTCTACCTACAGAGTAAGTTAAGTCAAGGTTGATCTGATCACCAAGCGATGTCTGCTCCCGCTGTCGACACAGAGCACGTTCTTTCCTGCCTGCCTCTTTGGCCTTTTCAAGTGCCTTTAGAGATAAAACAAAAACAAAATTAAAAATAAAAGTCAAAAGGATGGAAATACTATCCTTAGCATTAGAAACATAAAAAAAAAAACATTTCTGAAAATTAAGGGCTGTCTCAGAATATCTCAGGAAAGAAAATAAAACTGATTTATACCGAGTATCTTTTGATACAGTCTGGTTTGTTGTAGAGAAGTACACTGTTGCTTACCAATGGGAATTCTGCTCTATCATTCGCAAAACAGCTTTCCTCTATTAGTTCATTAACTTTCTTTTCCATTTGCTTGACTTTCTCTTCTGGACTGTAAATAAGACAAAGAAAAAATGTGAAGTTAGGTGTAACAAGTTTTATTTACTAACCATAGATATGAAGCAGAAAAAAGAACTTAGGAGCTGTTTACCGTAAATGATCGATGTGATTAAGCACCACGGTGCTTATTTCATTTTCCCAGTTATAGGTGCAGCACTTATACAAGAGCCACGCTTATTTGAGAGCAGCACTCATTTCAATTATGGGTAAAACACTGAGGGGAATATAGAGAGTATTAAGTGGGGGGCGTACCACAATGGAGGCCAAAATTCTTAGGACAATTAACACAACCTGCCTTAATTTTTTCCCCTTTCCCCCTCGCTCACAAGCAATTTTTTAGTTTGCGCACCCCTGTACACTTTACCCTGTCCTAAAAGTGTTTGTTAATCCAGACGTTGTTTGGAGTGGGAGGGGAGGGCAATTTGCAGTATCCAAACAGTTAGAGAAGTGCATATTATGCTACATCTGAGTATTTAATAAGTTACGGATGTGAAAGGAAGGTTTTCAATAACGGGTTCCAAGGATTTTTGTCCTCCATGGTAGGTATGCACAATTTAATATGAAATATGTACACCTCCAATAATTGTTATATGGAACGGTTTCAGGAGTTTCCCTACATAATTTAAAACTTTAGAACTCACGAGTTGGTCAAGGTCTTATTTCTCAAGCCACATGGTTTTGATATCTCTTTATATCAAGGTCCGCGGCACTAATTTGAGAGGGCACTTATTAAATTATTTTCAGTAAAAGTGTGGCCCTTATTGGAGAGCGGCGCTTATTTGAGAAGCAGCACTTAATTGATCATTTACGGTACTCTTAATTTTTTTAAAGGCCTAATTTATTTTAAATTCCGGCTTGCACCAGGCTATGATCTTATTCTGTTATCTTTGTATCTTTTAAATGTGAAAAAAAATTGATTCACTGTTGAAATGATACAGATAGTTGAAAAAGACCAAAATTTCCCACTATTTTTAAAAGTCCTCTCAGACTTGGGAAGAACTCAGAGAACACTGAAATGCTTATAAAAATGATTAAAAAGAATAAAACAATGTTTGGATGCAGTCTTGGTACTTCTTTTAAAATAAGTTGTGTAACGTATAGTATATGTCTTTAGAGATGGTTGCCTGAGTTCTAACAGTCATTTTCATTTGATTGATTTAATTGTTTTTGTTACATTTCAGGTTAAATAAACTGAAAAAATATACTGGAAAAAGGATGGTGACAAGAAAGCCTGAATTAGAAGCCTGGGACTTATACGGGGTCCAGGCTCCCCCTGCATTAGTTTACGGTGGCTCGATACAGTTGACATAACATTAGAGAAAAGACAACACGATTTTACAAAATAAACTACTGACAGCATAAACTAGGATCATAGAGGAAAAAAGAATAGAAATCATAGGAAACTAAGGGATTGGGAACTAAAAGGGTTATTACTTTGAAAAAACAATATTTAGATAATCATTCTTTCATTCTGAGAATATAATGGCAGAGTTTTACCTTTCTTCACCCTTTCCTTCAAGAGGTGGGGCAGGTAGACGTGCCTGATTAAAGGGATCAAACTGACCACTTCCAGTCATTGTATTTCCTGTCAAAATGCATAGAAATTAAAGCAATAACAATGCTTAGAACTCAAGTGCATCAATGAAAGTAACAAGAAGTGCATCAGTGTAACAAACTGTAGGGTAATAGAAGAATAAAAAAATTAAGGCCACTTTCAATATTTTGTTCGTTTGTCCTCTAAGACTCACTATCATGCTGAATTTTAAGATATCAAAATCGCTCTATTGTCTGAATGTTACACCTCACCTACAATCCTGGTCGAAAAAACTTGGAACAATTCCGATTTGGGGGCATGCACAGTACAGTCCCCCTGCCCCTGTGCAGTGTTGTTAAAAAGTGAAGTTTGGGAAAGCTTCAATGATTTTCAACTTTGAGAAGGGGGAGGTGGGGGCAATGGAGTAAGTACTTCAACTATTTTGCTCAGGGTTGTAGTGGAACTAGCAAAGCAAAACAATAGCTAGTAAGGACTTACTCAGTCTGAGTGAGTTATACAATCTCTGAATCTATTTTACAGTGAACAAACTACCACAGCACAAAAAATATAAATATAAACTATTATATGTTTTCTTCCACTGAGGGATGGCAAACAAAGTACAATAATCTAAATGTTAAGTGATTTGTGTATTAAGATTTCAACTAAATAGTATTGAAAACTCATGTATCTGGAAGAAATAATAGGTCTATTTTAGTTCCAGCAACAACAAACAAGGTAAAATATTGCTTTAACTTTAACTTTGGTTAACAAAATTATACTTCTACTAAAACGGCAAATCATAAAGTAATGAATTCCTTACTTTCTGATGATGCATAACCAACTCCACGAATTGCTGTCATAGGGCGGGCTGTTCCTGTATCCTAACAACAACAAGGACACTACGGCATTTAACATAAGGTAGACTGAACAACCATATTAATAATGAAGAAGCATTTTGCAGGTGTGCATAAAATAATATTGGAATGGCTTTAGAATAATTCGATCACACTGTATACCAGATCACAAAACAGTATTACAGAGTATTATGTACTAGATAACAAAAAAAATCAATTTCTTACCGCAATCCCAGTTGTAGGTCGACCCATAGAAGATCCTGGTACTTTGCCACGCTAAACATGCACATGAAAAAAAGTAATGAATTGTTACCAATAACACCAATCAGGTCTAGCCAACTGATTTTTGAAGTATAGAGAAAAATGAAAAATTAGACAGGAATCACACTTTCTTATACATGTAGCCAAGCAAAATTCCTGGCCCCTAGCTCTCAAAGAAAGCCTCGGATATTGGAAGCCTTTACACTAGAACAGCAAACTTTGGGGTGTCATAGGACATTACAAGTAAATTTGTCTTGCTTATTAACCCTTTAAACAAGTACATGTACACATCAAAGTGATGT
>CALNXI010003572.1:23947-42456 GCA_942486025.1 Porites evermanni
AAGTAATGAATTGTTACCAATAACACCAATCAGGTCTAGCCAACTGATTTTTGAAGTATAGAAAAAAATGAAAAATTAGACAGGAATCACACTTTCTTATACATGTAGCCAAGCAAAATTCCTGGCCCCTAGCTCTCAAAGAAAGCCTCGGATATTGGAAGCCTTTACACTAGAACAGCAAACTTTGGGGTGTCATAGGACATTACAAGTAAATTTGTCTTGCTTATTAACCCTTTAAACAAGTACATGTACACATCAAAGTGATGTCTGACTGTTTTAGGCTTATCTTGGGGATCTACAAATACAGACTTACCCCAGCTGATGTTGTTATCTTCATCCCAGTTTTCTGTAATAAACATGAAGCACAGCAACAGTTGAGACATTGTGTTAACATTAAGAAAAGGATTATGAACAAATTTTTATCAAGAAAAATTAAACTGAAGAATGTTATTCAACGTTTTGATGTTTCATTATATTCAAACATCATTATCAAGAATGAAAACCATTCAGTGGAACTTGAAGTTCTTAAAAGAGTTGAAGTTTTAATAAACTAGATTGATTGTCCACATAAAAGAAAAAAAGAACACAAACCTATGTAACAAAACATAATTATATAGGACATAAACTGTCCAATAAAAAATGAAATTAGGACTGATTAATACATAAGTACAGGTGTAGTCAATCAGATTTTAGAATTTGTTACACAGGTACCTGTACTTTTTTTAATATTTCACGGGTATTAGATGTTCAACTTTAAGACGATGGATATAAATGTACAAGTAAAATTTTAGGATGGAATCCATCAGGAAACTGATTAACAAATTTTGTTTTTCATTGGACAAAAACCTTGTACCTGAATATTTTAAGCCATATTTCATTCTTTTTTACACTTTTCAAGGGCTATAAATGAGATATGTTATATGAAATAACTAAAAAAAAGGTTCTTTTCAAATTTCACAGGAATTGAGAAAACAAGGCAAAATCATCAGGCATAGTATTTCTTTAATATTTGTGAAATTTAAAGCTTTTGAAGTTTGCTTTCTCAGGCACCCATAGGAACTGTTATTTGGAGTTATTTCACACAACTTGTTACACTTATAGCCCTCGAAAAGTGTAAAAAAGAATGCAATATGATTGAAATTATTCTGGAACAGGGTTTTTGTAAACTGAAAATTAAAATTATTCTATTTCAGTCTTAACACCTACCACACCAGGTCTCTGCCCATGACTTGTTTTTAGAGCTTGTTGAAATTCTTCATCCTCCTCAAGGTTCTAAGAAATTTATTAGCAACATTTTGTCAAGTTAGAAACCATTAAACACTAACATTACACAGCATGTATGCAATTGAAGGCATTAATGGCATATGATAGATTTCACCTTCTGAGAATCTAATCACAGCTATAAATTTTTTATGTTTTACATCAACATGTACATATATTGTTGCAATTGATTAATAATAAAATAAATTTTACAGTTTTCAATGAAAAGAGAGGGGGAATAATATAACATTGTTCACTGTGTTAAAAGGGTAAGGGAAGTAGAGAATCATAGTTTCTGACAGGATTTTAACCCACGACTGTCACCAAGATTTCAAGGTACTGGGTAAATACAACAAGTAGGCAGGGAATCAATCAGCTAGGGACTTCTTTTGGTTCTATTTTTCTTCTGTTTTCCAATGAAAGTAGCCGGGGTCCATGTTCATAGAAGCCAGGGGAAATTCAATTACCAGCCCCCGGCGTTGATAACAGTCCTGTTAACCAGAACAAAAATACTGAGAGTGACTCCAACGTTTTCCCTTTTTTTTCTCTCTGTCATAGCAATAGAACCCTGATACAATTGTGCAGTTAATCAACAAAATACATCATTTCAACATATGTTTGCTAAACAAATGTTCTATGTTCCAAACTATCCTGTTACATGGTGTGACATTCTTCCATTTAAATTACGTGTATGAACATTGTAGTACAATGAAACCTGTATAAGCAAACCTCTATGAAGCTGTTACCCTCTCTTAGACTCTTAGTAGACACTCATGCAGACACTTTATACAAAGTCCTTGAAATCATATCCAAAAATTACTGTAAAAGTTACCTGTATTTAGCAGTCAACACTATTAAACGCTTGTGGCCTCGTAGTACTACCTACGAGAGTACTAACTACAAGAGAACGACTGGAGAACTGGCAATTTGACTAACAACAGACAACTGTTTAACTGTGACAATAGATGGATTGAAACGCACCAATTACTGATTACGAGTCTTCATAGCTAATAACATCATGGCTTAACTGACAGACGACCAATAACATCGCGACGTAATTGACCAATCAGATCAATAACCAGAGTATAATACCATCAACTGATGTGATGCAACTCACTTTGACTCCGAAGATGACTACCGCACAGGTTGTCGAAACGTCAGTCACTGTCAACTTAACAACAGTCCTATTCAGGACTACGTTCACTCGGACGTTAAAATTCAACCTACTTGTGAAATGACTCCTGGGTTCAAACCTTTCACAAGTTACTTTTAATTCTCTTTACCTCTATTAAACGATCGATATGAGAAGATGAACCATGAGAAGAAGAGAAGAAGAAGTGGACACTTTAATTTGAAGTCAATTTGTTGTGGGATAGATATTTCACTATTTCACCACTTTTATTTTCTTGAATAACTCGTAGGTTTTTTAAACCTGCATTAAACGGTGAACCTTCATTGAGGGCCAGTAAGCCATTCCTCACAAATGACTACTTGATACATGCAGTATTCAGCTAGATGTACATGTATACATGTAGTCTTTCATTTTTTTTAGTACTGAAATCTAATCTACAGTAGGAAAAACTTCCCTCGTTAATTTTAATTCTATAAAGACAGGAAAAGAAAAATCGATCAAATTCAAGCACTTCCTAATATAAGCTGAAAACAACATAAGCTTTAAAGCCTATGTTGTTTTCAGCTGAATCATCGATGTGCACAAAAAATCATATGCCTGGGAACGTCTGATCTCACCTCGGTGTCAAAAGCTGGATTGTACTCATTAAAGCCACTGTAAAGATCATCTTCATCCTCCCCAACGAGATGGACTGACTGCAGCATCCTGTCAGCTTCTGCTTCGAAATTAATTTTTTTCACCTAAGAGCAAAGATTACTTTGGTATCCATCAACAAATATGGCCGCCCTCGACAACATTCTCGTCCCAGAGCCACTCGGCTAAAAACGTCATGTCCATGTTAATACGCATGCGTAAATTTCCCGCGCTGATTTTCAAAATGGCGGCAGTTCGTCGGTTGCTAGAATCTCGACATGTCTACACACAAAATGAATGGCTTGAGGCATGCATAAGCTTTGTCAAGGATGATAACGAGGTTTGAATTCGTCTTCTTCATTACTTTTGGAGTTTAACCACTTAATATATTGTCTAAACTGCAATGAATCGATCACAGGAGAGACAGCTGACATCTACCCAACTGAACGAACTGGTGTATGAGCAGTGGCTGATGGCTGAAATTCAAGAATCTAGTCTTCCTCGCTTACCAGAGGGGCTCGGTAACACGGATATCTGCAAACTAGAGGGATATTTCAACCTACAGGTCTCTATTTGCATTCACGTTTGTGCTCTCTCGTCTAAAGCTAATGTATGATAAGTACCAGTCAATTCCCTCGTTCCGAGACATAGATTGGACATACATACAAAGTCTCAATAGGCCATTTTACAGTTACCTATGGAAGCGAGGCTGGATTTGACCTTTTTTTGATACAAACCTTCCTGCTTTATTATGTAAATCAAGTTATTCTTATGCCAACTAGTATTTTTCGTGGACAATTTCCATAACAAAGAAAAGGAGGTTTGTATCAAAACAAGGTCACTATCAGCCTCACATTCACTCGAAGGCTAGGGTACTAAGTCCACAACTGTTAAATGGTCTGTTCCAAAACTGCCTTCCCCCCACCCCCAAAACCCCCCAACCCCCCAACCCTTGTCATACCCTGGACATTTGACTGAAGTTTTGCTCTGCACTTGACCCAAGTGAGGCCTGCCTGGTCAGATATTTAACTTTCATGTCGAAACACTGATCAGCATCGCAAGCAAAAGGATTTCATAATTCTTTCATTGTGCACGTGCGTCGGGTTCACGGGTCACTGCTCCAATGTTCATTGCACCATCTTGTTATGGGCATTTGAGAGCCTCTGAAAAATCTCATGCTTCAATTTAGAAGCACTAGCCCATAGGGCATTTGACCATCTAAACTGCCAAATTTTGACCCAAATTTTTCTGAAGTCAAATGCCCAGGAGGGAGGGCATGGGTGGTTTTGGAATTGACTGGGACATAAAAGCAGGCTTTGGGGTGTGTTGGGTAGGGCCTGAACAATCGATGAACTGAATGATCGATGACAATCGGTATCAATAACTGATATAGATTATATGTTAATCAGTAATCAATTGATATTGTTAGTCAATGTTTTTTTGTGAGTATTGAGTGTCATTGGTTATCCATTTCATTAGTAATCAGTGGGAATTGATCAACAAATAACATCAATTTTCATTGATTATGTTTATCACTGATTACTAATACAGTACACATTTTGATGACATTACAAGAATCTCTGGCTTAATTGCACTATGATTCCTGGAACAAGATTTTTACTTTTCTAAAAACCAGACTACTACTTTTAATGTCTGCCAAACTTGAAATTATATTAATCTGAAGTTACTCTAAACCACTCTTGGAAATTACACATAGTAAACGTGTTTTCTTATCTGTATTGTAGATCAATTCTATACTGAATGTTGGAGAGTCAGCTTATTCTCAGATTCAAAAAATGAAAGGTCAGGATGACCCAGAAGATCTAAACTGGAAAAGAAATGTAATGTATTTTATTATTATTGTTATTATTTTTTCATGTAACTGGTATATCATATAATTTTATTCACACTTTCTGTCATTTTCTCAAGTAGATCATAACTCATTTTATGATAACTTATTAATCTCTCAGTGACTGATTGGTCGAGGGCTATGTTTGATAAGAGTACAAACCCTGATATGATGTGATGGTGGCACAGTTTATTTTTGTCTTTCTCGTGCACCAAATTTTCTCAAGAAACTTTAATGGAAATGGACATGAAAACTGCCATTCAACAATAATTTTCCACATTCTGTACTCTTATCGACCATAGAAATGACATCAAAATGTTCAAAACTTTGCAGTGAAACCACTCGCCCACAGCTTGTGTTTCCACTTGAGTTTTGAACATTTTCATGCCAGTGCTACTTGGTTCCTCCGTACTTGCCAGTCACTCTTGGGATGGACACCCAGTTGGCTGGTAAAGCACCAGTAGAGCATATGCTGGCCCCGAAGGCATGTGTTCATGTGAAGGCAATGTTGTTAATTTAATTGCCTTTATTTTTCTTGGGCCGGTTTGCTATTTTGTTGTTGTTGTCCTTTTAGTTTTATAATACTTAATAGTTCACTCAAGAGGAGAATTTTATAAAGGTTTTGGAGAAGTCCCATAGAGATTAGCCTGTGAGCTGGAGACGTATTTGCGGTCGTCGCTTCTCCCACCTCAGCGGATGAAACTAGAGCCGAAAAAACAGGATGCTCTCAGGCTACATAGAGATTTCTATTTCCGCTTTTAGGGATTCCTGTTGCTAAGCTTAGCTCTTAGACAGTTGGGAAAATCCCGGGATTTGCTGACGGGACAACTAAGAGGTCTGGGTTTCACGACTTTGTTGGTCATTGAGAACCTGGTTGGTAAACGGGGAGGGGTGATAATTTCCTGAAGTCGGACATTATCTGTCTTAATTGTTGGAGTGCTTATACATGCAACCTACATTTACTTTTGACTATATCATATAATACAAGGATGCAATATAAAGTGGATATTTTTCTTTATTTTCAGCCTTCTGAGCCAAAGATCAAGTCTAGTAGGATGCTACTTCTTGAACTGACAGATGGAACACAGACTGTATTTGGCATGGAATACCAACTGATTCCAGCTCTCAAAGTTAGCACACCTCCTGGAACAAAGGTTGTTGATTTATTCGACATGCATTTTCTAGGGCTGGTCTGCTAATTCTTTGTTTCAGTTAACAATATTGTAGTCCAAGTGTACAAATTGTCATGTTCAGAGTAGCCAGCCCTTAATGAGAGCCTGAGCTAGGGATGGCACAGTGGTGACAGCGCTCGCCTCCCACCAGTGTGGCCTAGGTTCATATTCAGGCGTCGACACCATATGTGGGTTGAGTTTGTTGTTGGTTCTCTCCCTTGCTCCGAGAGGATTTTCTCTGGGTACTCCGGTTTTCCCCTCTCCTCAAAAACTAACATTTCCAAATTCCAATTCGACCAGGAATCAGGTAGATGAAGAACCACTTTGTGGATGTGCTACCTCCAAATCGTCATTATTTATTATTTATTTATTTATTTATTTATTTATTTATTACCATTTACTGCTTTTCTCAGATACAAGTGAGTGGAAACATACCTTGCCGTCTGGGAGCATTGCTACTTACAGCTAGCAATGTTAGAGTTTTAGGTGGGAGTGTGCAGATGTTGGAAGGAAACTCTTATTGGAATGTCCTTCATCAGGCCATGTAGGTTGTTTATGAAAAAATAGAATAATTCTTCTGATTATTTGCCTATGTTTTTTGTTTGTTAAGATTTTGAAAATTAACCAGTAATAATCATTATGATTTCCAAGTGCACATTCAGAGCTTTTTTGAATAACCACATAAGGTTGCTTTTTTAGATAAAATTTCAGCAATGAGGAAGAATTTTGACGTCTGCACTTTTTCAAATTTTTTGTTTGACATACACCCGCCTCACACCTAAAGGTTTTTTCATTCACCTCTGATACAGATTAAATTTCATAAGTATTACATGTTCTCTAAGACTCTATTTTTCTCTCATAGAGGGCAAGACCCACCTGAGCAGCCTGGTATGATAAAAACAGAAAACATAGACAATGAGGAGCTAACTCTTGATACAGTAAACACTGAAAATAGTACAGCTGGAGATTTCATTAATAATAATCAGCGGCCACTTGTTAAGACAGAGACTCGCACAAATTCTTCGTCTGTGGGACCTACTAGCAATAATCAGAGGAACAACACAAGAAACATTTCTAATTGTGGAGGGAGATCAGTTATTAAACAAAAAAGACAAAATGAAAGTAGAATGGTCAATGGTACTGTGTCTGCAAATTCCCGCAGTAATATTAAAGTTGAAGATGTGAGCAATCAAGATTTCTTTGATGATGATGATGACATAATTGCCGCTATTGCAGATGAAGATTATTTTGGCGTTGATGAAGACTTTGACATGGAACAGATAGATCAGTTAGGGTTAGGACTGCAAAGTGCAAACGACACTGTTACGGCAAAAAGGAAACCAAATGCTAGCACAAGAAATGTTCAAAATGTCGATGTGGAGATGTTGTGTGATGGTGATGACATTTTTGAGGATGATTTTGTTCCAAATGAATTGCTTGTGGAGGATGAAGAATATATGGAAATAAAACCTCTTCAACAAAGAATTGGAATGTTGCATCAATCAAAGAAAGCAAGAATAACTTCCCTGGAATCCAGCAGTCATGTTAGGAATTTAAGTTCTTCAGATTCTTCTTATCACAGAGTAGAGGCAAACAGAAATTCTTTGCAATCAAATGATGTTACCTCTGTCAAGACAGAAACAAACTATCCTATTTGTCGTGATTTGATGAACACAGAGCCTTTGTCCTCAACAAAAGCAAAAGGCATAATTGCAAAACCCTCTGAGGTCTCAAAAAAGGCTTCACCATTTCAAGTGAAGAGGGGTATTGACTCCACAATGATCACTGACAATGTTCCTCACGCCAGTCACCCATTTCACATCCTTGATGATGAATCAAAGCATTTTGAAGTACAAGGTAAGTGAATGGCACCAAGCACATTCAACGTTACATTTCTACAGATGTTCTTGTCGATAAGACATTAAAAATCCATTTAGGTCAGACATTTATCTAACAGATATCACACTCTGCATTAAGCCACCTGAACCCCTCTTAGGCTCTTATATTAGCTTCTTTAGCATTCCCTCAATAATTTTGCTGTAGATCCTTTATTATTATCATTATTTTTATTATCTTTATCTTTATCTTTATCTTTATCATTAGCATTATCATTATCATTATTATTATTATTATTGTTGTTGTTGTTGTTGACTATTCTTTATGCACACTATACTTAACTTGTAGATTTGGAATATAATCCACCTCCCTTTGAGTACCTATCAAATGTTTTGAAAAGATTTCCAGTCAAGGAACAACTGATTGTTAGAGTCAAGGTTGGTGTTTTTACATCGTGGATTACTATCCGACAGTCAGGTTTCCTTAATTTGTAGGTTTGGTCTGAATTTAATCCTATCTAGCTTGTAGTGCATCTTATTTATTTTTGTTTCAAATTTTGTCCCTGCAGTTTGAAGATGCTAAATGACCATTTATTTCTAGGGGTGAGGGGAAGGTAAAACATTTTGTCTGATTTGTCTGCAAGGGGCTGCATCCATTTTGAGGTGTAAAGGAAGTCTTTAACTGCATGATTCCTTCCACTTCCTCCCATCAGGGGATTGCCCAAGTCCCAAAACCACAAACCCAGAAAGGAATTTGCCAGTGCTGATTTTGTTTACCGTCTGCCCAAACTGTGACCCAACCAGTTAAAGCTAAGCTTTTTCTTTTGTAATAGGCTCAATTTCTGCCCCTCTCTTGGGTCAAGTGAAGCTCATTTCCAGGACATCCCTTTTCACCATATCATCATTATTTTCTTTTCTTAGGCTTATATTGCCACCATTGTTTCTCGTTCCAAACCAATGTCACCAAACTGGAATGTCACTGTGAAACTGAATGATGGAACAGATACTGTGGATGCTGATCTCAGTGACAAGGTTAAAAAAACAAGATGTTTTACAATTATTGAAAAAATGAGTTAAAACAAAAAATAATAGCTTGAAAAGGTTTTGTGGTGTGAATGTTTCTTTGGTCCATAATTACGTGTTTCTGAACCTATATTAATACCAGTTATTTAAGACCTCTTTCAGGAAGAGAGAATAAAAATCAATTAAAACTGGCTATAGAGTTTTACAACTAAAAAACCTGGGTTTTATAGGGAGGGAAAGATTCTTCAAGTGGCATTTGAGAAGTGCATGAATTTTGCTGGAATGGACATTGGAGAGATCATACATGACATAAAGGCCTTTAAAAAGTATTTCACTGATTTTCACGTAGCTAAAGTGTTGTAGGTTATTATATTCGTAATTATTGTATCTTCAGGTCCTTTCTGAGTTGATGGAATTTCCAGTGGATGAATATCGAGTAAGTAGGCCTTGACCCTTTAAGACCTAAGAGTGATCAACATCAATTTTCTCCTAACAAAATCAGAGCATTAGCAAGGGAAAGGTCATGAGAATTAGTAATGGTAAGAGGACTGAGTGGAGCACAATTCAGGGAGTAATCGGGCGAGTAATTTCAAATCAACAAGCGATTTGAAATTACGAGCCCGAGGAAAATACAAGCAATGCATGGGCAAACTAAATGTCCGCTCGTATGATATGCTAAACCATCGAACAAGAGGTTTATTATTCCACTACAAAAAAAGTTGTTATTTTTTTGGTAAGAGTATTCAGAAATATCCTGATTCAAGAGGTTAATTATTCTACTGCAAAAAAATGTTATTGTGACTTCCATTTTGTGGTAGGAGTATCCAAAACATCCTACAGTTCAGGCGTAGCTGCTCCTTTTGCACCCGCCGGTATACAAAGAAAGCCTCGGATATTGGAAGCCTTTACACTAGAACAGCAAACTTTGGGGTGTCATAGGACATTACAAGTAAATTTGTCTTGCTTATTAACCCTTTAAACAAGTACATGTACACATCAAAGTGATGTGTGACTGTTTAAGGGTTATCTTGAGGATTCAAATACACACATACCCCAGCTGATGTTGTTATCTTCATTCCAGTTTTCTGTAATAAACATGAGCAAAGTAACAGTTGAGATGTTGTGTTAACATTATAAAAGGATTATCAACAAATTTTTATCAAGAAAAATTAAACTGAAGAATGCTATTCAAAGTTTTGATGTTTCGAACATCATTATCAAGAATGAAAACCATTCAGAGGAACTTAAAGTTCTTAAAAGAGTTGAAATTTCAATAAACTAGATTGATTGTCCACATGAAAAAAAAAACCTATGTAACAAAATAAATATAGGACATATAAATTGTCCAATAAAAAATGAAATTATTATTAGGACTGATTAATACACAAGTACAGGTGTAGTCAATCAGATTTTAGAATTTGTTACACAGGTATCTGTACTTTTTTAATATTTCACAGGTATTAGATGTTCAACTTTAAAACAGTGGATATAAAATGTAAAAGTAAAATTTTAGGATGGAATCCATCAGGAAACTGATTAATAAATTTTGTTTTTCATTGGACAAAAACCTTGTACCTGAATATTTTAAGCCATATTTCATTCTTTTTTACACTTTTCAAGGGCTATAAATGAGATATGTTATATGAAATAACTCAAAAAAAGGTTCTTATGGGAGCCTACGAAAATAAATTTCAAATTTCACAGGAATTGAGAAAAGAAGGCAAAATCGTCATGCATAAGATTTCATTAATATTTGTGAAATTTAAAGCTTTTGAAGTTTGCTTTCTCAGGCTCCCATACGAACTGTTCTTTGGAGTTATTTCATACAACTTGTTACACTTACAGCCCTCAAAAAGTGTAAAAAAGAATGCAGTATGATTGAAATTATTCTGGAACAGGGTTTTTGTAAACTGAAAATTAAAATTACTCTATTTCAGTCTTAACACCTACCACACCAGGTCTCTGCCCATGACTTGTTTTTAGAGCTTGTTGAAATTCTTCATCCTCCTCAAGGTTCTAAGAAATTTATTAGCAACATTTGTCAAGTTAGAAACCATTAAACACTAACATTTACACAGCATGTATGCAATTGAAGGTATTAATTGCATATGATAGATTTCACCTTCTGAGAATCTAATTACAGCTATAATTTTTTATATTTTACATCAACATGTACATATATTGTTGCAATTGATTAATAATAAAATGAATTTTACAGTTTTCAATGAAAAGAGAGGGGGAATAATATAACATTGTTCACTGTGTTAAAAGGGTAAGGGAAGTAGAGAATCATAGTTTCTGACAGGATTTTAACCCAGGGCTGCCACCAAGATTTCAAGGTGCCAGGTAAATACAACAAGTAGGCGGGGAATCAAAGAGCTAGGGATTTCTTCTGGTTCTGTTTTTCTTCTATTTTCCAATGAAAGTAGCCGGGGGCCACGTTCATAGAAACCAGGGGAAATTCAATTCCCAGCCCCCGGCGTTAATATCAGTCCTGTTAACCACAACAAAAATACTGAGAGTGACTCCAACGTATTCAGGACTAAGTTCACTCAGATGTTCAAACTCAACCTACTTTTGAAATGACTCCTGGGTTCAAACCTTTCACAAGTTACTTTTAATTCACTTTACCTCTATTAACTGATCGATATGACAAGATAAACCATGAGAAGAAGAGAAGAAGAGGTGGACACTTTAATTTGAAGTCAATTTGTTGTGGGATAGATATTTCACTATTTCACTACTTTTATTTTCTTGAATAACTCGTAGGTTTTTTAAACCTTTGTTAAACGGTGAACCTTCATTAAGGGGTCAGTAGGCCATTTCTCAACCTTAGTAGCATTTGTGAGGAATACATGCAGTATTCAGCTAGATGTACATACATGTAGTCTTTAATTTTTTTTAGTACTGAAATCTAATCTACAGTAGGAAAAACTTCCCTGGTTAATTTTAATTCTATAAAGACAGGAAAAGAAAAATCGATCAAATTTAAGCTCTTCCTAATATAAGCTGAAAACAACATAAGTTTTAAAGCCTATGTTGTTTTCAGCTGAATCATCGATGTGCACAAAAAATCATATGCATGCGAACGTCTGATCCTCACCTCGGTGTCAAAAGCTGGATTGTACTCATTAAAGCCACTGTAAAGATCATCTTCATCCTCCCCAACGAGATGGACTGACTGCAGCATCCTGTCAGCTTCTGCTTCGAAATAAAATTTTTTCACCTAAGAGCAAAGATGTTTGGTATCCATCAACAAATATGGCCGCCCTCGACAACATTCTCGTCCCAGAGCCACTCGGCTTAAACGTCATGTCCATGCTAAAGCGTATGCGTAAGTTTCCCGCGCTGATTTTCAAAATGGCGTCGGTTCGTCGGTTGTTAGAATCTCGACATGTCTACACACAAAATGAATGGCTTGAGGCATGCATAAGCTTTGTCAAGGAAGATAACGAGGTTTGCATTCGTCTTCTTCATTACTTTTGGAGTTTAACCACTTAATATATTGTCTAAACTGCAATGAATCGATCACAGGAGAGACAGCTGACATCTACCCAACTGAACGAACTGGTGTATGAGCAGTGGCTGATGGCTGAAATTCAAGAATCTAGTCTCCCTCGCTTACCAGAGGGGCTCGGTAACACGGATATCTGCAAACTAGAGGGATATTTCAACCTACAGGTCTCTATTTGCATTCATGTTTGTGCTCTCTCGTCTAAAGCTAATGTATGATAAGTACCAGTCAATTCCCTCGTTCCGAGACATAGAGTGGACATACATACAAAGTCTCAATAGGCCATTTTACAGTTACCTATGGAAGCGAGGCTGGATTTGACCTTTTTTTGATACAAACCTTCCTGCTTTATTATGTAAATCAAGTTATTCTTATGCCAACTAGTATTTTTCATGGACAATTTCTATAACAAAGAAAAGGAGGTTTGTATCAAAACAAGGTCACTATCAGCCTCACATTCACTCGAAGGCTAGGGTACTAAGTCCACAACTGTTAAATGGTCTGTTCCAAAACTGCCTTCCCCCCACCCCCCCACCCCCCAACCCTTGCCATACCCGGACATTTGACTGAAGTTTTGCTCTGCACTTGATCCAAGTGAGGCTTGCCTGGTCAGGTATTTAACTTTCATGTCGAAACACTGATCAGCATCGCAAGCAAAAGGATTTCATAATTCTTTCATTGTGCACGTGCGTTGGGTTCACGGGTCACTGCTCCAATGTTCATTGCACCATCTTGTTATGGACATTTGAGAGCCTCTGAAAAATCTCATGCTTCAATTTAGAAGCACTAGCTCATAGGGCATTGACCATCTAAACTGCCAAATTTTGACCCAAATTTTTCTGAAGTCAAATGCCCAGGAGGGAGGGCATGGGTGGTTTTGGAATTGACTGGGACATAAAAGCAGGCTTTGGGGTGTGTTGGGTAGGGCCTGAACAATCGATGAACTGAATGATCGATGACAATCGGTATCAATAACTGATATAGATTATATGTTAATCAGTAATCAATTGATATTGTTAGTCAATGTTTTTTTGTGAGTATTGAGTGTCATTGGTTATCCATTTCATTAGTAATCAGTGGGAATTGATCAACAAATAACATCAATTTTCATTGATTATGTTTATCACTGATTACTAATACAGTACACATTTTGATGACATTACAAGAATCTCTGGCTTAATTGCACTATGATTCCTGGAACAAGATTTTTACTTTTCTAAAAACCAGACTACTACTTTTAATGTCTGCCAAACTTGAAATTATATTAATCTGAAGTTACTCTAAACCACTCTTGGAAATTACACATAGTAAACGTGTTTTCTTATCTGTATTGTAGATCAATTCTATACTGAATGTTGGAGAGTCAGCTTATTCTCAGATTCAAAAAATGAAAGGTCAGGATGACCCAGAAGATCTAAACTGGAAAAGAAATGTAATGTATTTTATTATTATTGTTATTATTTTTTCATGTAACTGGTATATCATATAATTTTATTCACACTTTCTGTCATTTTCTCAAGTAGATCATAACTCATTTTATGATAACTTATTAATCTCTCAGTGACTGATTGGTCGAGGGCTATGTTTGATAAGAGTACAAACCCTGATATGATGTGATGGTGGCACAGTTTATTTTTGTCTTTCTCGTGCACCAAATTTTCTCAAGAAACTTTAATGGAAATGGACATGAAAACTGCCATTCAACAATAATTTTCCACATTCTGTACTCTTATCGACCATAGAAATGACATCAAAATGTTCAAAACTTTGCAGTGAAACCACTCGCCCACAGCTTGTGTTTCCACTTGAGTTTTGAACATTTTCATGCCAGTGCTACTTGGTTCCTCCGTACTTGCCAGTCACTCTTGGGATGGACACCCAGTTGGCTGGTAAAGCACCAGTAGAGCATATGCTGGCCCCGAAGGCATGTGTTCATGTGAAGGCAATGTTGTTAATTTAATTGCCTTTATTTTTCTTGGGCCGGTTTGCTATTTTGTTGTTGTTGTCCTTTTAGTTTTATAATACTTAATAGTTCACTCAAGAGGAGAATTTTATAAAGGTTTTGGAGAAGTCCCATAGAGATTAGCCTGTGAGCTGGAGACGTATTTGCGGTCGTCGCTTCTCCCACCTCAGCGGATGAAACTAGAGCCGAAAAAACAGGATGCTCTCAGGCTACATAGAGATTTCTATTTCCGCTTTTAGGGATTCCTGTTGCTAAGCTTAGCTCTTAGACAGTTGGGAAAATCCCCCCTAAACGACTGCCCTGTTGATTCTCCAGACCCAAAGTGCTGAAACAACCAGTAACTCTTGGACCAACCATTTGCCCCTCCCCACTATTAAAGGACTTCAGCCTGTAATAGACAGAATTAACAACCTCACTTTATACATGTAACCTACATTTACTTTTGACTATATCATATAATGCAAGGATGCAATGTAAAGTGGATATTTTTCTTTATTTTCAGCCTTCAGAGCCAAAGATCAAGTCTAGTAGGATGCTACTTCTTGAACTGACAGATGGAACACAGACTGTATTTGGCATGGAATACCAACTGATTCCAGCTCTCAAAGTTAGCACACCTCCGGGAACAAAGGTTGTTAATTTAGTCGACATGCATTTTTCTAGGGCTGGTCTGCTAATTCTTTGTTTCAGTTAAACAATATTATAGTTCAAGTGTACAAATTGCCATGTTCAGAGTAGCTGGGTTAAATTCCCAGCCCCCAACCCTTAATGACAGCCTGATTACCATTTACTGCTTTTCTCAGATACAAGTGAGTGGAAACATACCTTGCCGTCTGGGAGCATTGCTACTTACAGCTAGCAATGTTAGAGTTTTAGGTGGCAGTGTGCAGATGTTGGAAGGAAACTCTTATTGGAATGTCCTTCATCAGGCCATGTGGGTTGTTTCTGAATAAATAGTATAATTATTCTGATTATTTGCCTATGTTTTTTATTAATTTTGTTAAGATTTTGAAAATTAACCAGTCATAATTCATTATGATTTCCAAGTGCACAGTCAGAGCTTTTTTGAATAACCATATGAGGTTGCTTGTTTAGATAAAATTTCAGCAATGAGGAAGAATTTTGAGGTCTGCACTTTTTCAAATTTTTTGTTCAACATACACCCACCTCACACCTAAAACTTTTTTCATTCACTTGTGGCACAGATTAAATTTCATAAGTATTACAGGTTCTCTAAAACTCTATTTTTCTCTCATAGAGGGCAAGACCCACCTGAACGGCCTGGTATGATAAAAACAGAAAGCATAGACAATGAGGAGTTCACTCTTAATTCAGTAAACACGGAAAATAGTACAGCTGGAGATTTCATTAATAATAATCAGAGGCCACTTGTTAAGACAGAGACCCATCCAACAAATTCTTCCTCTGTGGAACCCACTAGCAATGATCAGAGGAACAACAGAAGAAATGTTTCTGAATGTGGAGGGAGATCAGTTATTAAACAAAAAAGACAAAATGAAAGTAGGACGGTCAATAGTACTGTGTCTGCAAATTCCCACAGTAATATTAAAGTGGAAGATGTGAGCAATCAAGATTTCTTTGATGATGATGATGACATAATTGCTGCCATCGCAGATGAAGATTATTTTGGCGTTGATGAAGACTTTGATATGGAACAGATAGATCAGTTAGAGTTGGGACTGCAAAGTGCAAACAACACTGTTACAGCAAAAAGGAAACCAAATGCTAGCACGAGAAATGTTCAAAATGTTGATGTGGAGATGTTGTGTGATGGTGATGAAATTTTTGAGGATGATTTTGTTCCAAATGAATTGCTTATGGAGGATGAAGAATATATGGAAATAAAACCTCTTCAACAAAGAATTGGAATGTTGCATCAATCAAAGAAAGCAAGAATAACTTCCCTTGAATCGAGCAGTTATGTTAGGAATTCAAGTTCTTCAGATTCTTCTTATCATAGAGTAGAAGCAAACAGAAATTCTTTGCGATCAAATGATGTTTACTCTGTCAAGACAGAAACAAACTATCCTATTTGTCATGATGTGATAAACACAGAGCCTTTGTCCTCAACAAAAGCAAAAGGCATAATTGCAAAACCCTCTGAGGTCTCAAAAAAGGCATCACCATTTCAAGTGAAGAGGGGTATTGACTCCACAATCATCACTGACACCGTTCCCCATGGTAGTCACCCATTTCATATGCTTGATGATGAATCAAAGCATTTTGAAGTACAAGGTAAGTAAATGGTACAAAGCACATTCAACGTTACATTGCTACAAGTGTTCTTGTCAATAAGACATTTTAAATCCAGTTTGGTCAGAAATTTATCAAACAGAAATCACTTTCTACATTAAGCCACCGGCACCCCTCTTTGATTCTTATATTAGCTTCGTTAGTATCCCCTCAATTGCTTTAGATTCTTTATTATTATCATTATTTTTATTATCTTTATCATTAGCATTATCATTATTGTTATTATTATTATTGTTTTTGTTGCTGTTGTTGTTGTTGTTGTTGTTGTTGTTGACTATTCTTTATGCAAACTATACTTAACTTGTAGATTTGGAATATAATCCACCTCCCTTTGAGTACCTATCAAATGTTTTGAAAAGATGTCCAGTCAAAGAACAACTGATTGTCAGAGTCAAGGTTGGTGTTTTTACATCGTGGATTACTAGCCTACAGTCAGGTTTCCTTTTTTTGTAGGTTTGGTCTGAATTTAATCCTATCTAGCTTGTAGTGCATCTTATTTATTTTTGTTTCAAATTTTGTCCCTGCAATTTGAAGATGCTAAATGACCATTTACTTCTAGGGGTGAGGGGAAGGTAAAACACTTTGTCTGATTTGTCTGCAAGGGGCTGCATTCATTTTGAGGTGTAAAGGAAGTCTTAAACTGCATGATTCCTTCCACTTCCTCCCGTCAGGGGATTGCCCAAGTCCCAAAACCACAAACCCTGAAAGGAATTTGCCAGTGCTGGTTTTGTTTACCCTCTGCCCAAACTGTGACCCAACCAGTTAAAGCTATGCTTTTCCTTTTATGATAGGCTCGATTTCCCCCACTGACTCTCTCAGGTCAAGTGAAGCTCATTTCCAGGACAGTTCTTTTCACCATACCATCATTATTTTCTTTTCTTAGGCTTATATTGCCACCATTGTTTCTCGTTCCAAACCAATGTCACCAAACTGGAATGTCACTGTGAAACTGAATGATGGAACAAATACTGTGGATGCTGATCTCAGTGACAAGGTTAAAAAACAAGATGTTTGACAATTATTGAAAAAATGAGTTAAAACAAAAAATAATAGCTTGAAAAGGTTTTGTGGTGTGAATTTTTCTTTGATCCATAATTACGTGTTTCTGAACCTAATACCAGTTTTGAGACCTCTTTAAGGCAGAGAGAATAAAAATCAATTAAAACTAGCTATAAAGTTTTACAACTAAAAAATCCTGGATTTTATAGGCAGGGAAAGATTCTTCACGTGGCATTTGAGAAGTGCATGAATTTTGCTGGAATGGACATTGGAGAGATCATACATGACATAAAGGCCTTTAAAAAGTATTTCACTGATTTTCACGTAGCTAAAGTGTTGTAGGTTATTATATTGGTAATTATTGTATCTTCAGGTCCTTTCTGAGTTGATGGAATTTCCAGTGGATGAATATCGGGTAAGTAGGCCTTGACCCTTTAAGACCTAAGAGTGATCAACATCAATTTTCTGCTAACAAAATCAGAACATTAGCAAGGGAAAGGTCATGAGAATTAGAAATGGTAATAGGACTGAGTGGAGCACAATTCAGGGAGTAATCGGGCGAGTAATTTCAAATCAATAATCGATTTGAAATTACGAGCCCGAGGAAAATACGAGCAATGCATGGGCAAACTAAATGTCCGCTCGTATTATATGCTAAACCATCGAACAAGAGGTTTATTATTCCACTACAAAAAAAGTTGTTATTTTTTTGGTAAGAGTATTGAGAAATATCCTGATTCAAGAGGTTAATTATTCTACTGCAAAAAAATGTTATTGTGACTTCCATTTTGTGGTAGGAGTATCCAAAACATCCTACAGTTCAGGCGTAGCTGCTCCTTTTGCACCCGCCGGTAT
>CALNXI010003573.1:0-16037 GCA_942486025.1 Porites evermanni
GCGCTGTACCATTTGAATCAGCCCTACCTTATATGGGCTGCTGTACTCTGTCAGGTTTCGTCGACACTGGGCTCGTTCTCGCTGGTCCCATTCCTCCTCGAAGGTTTACGTACTGAGAGCCACTGGATAGGTGGGCGTGGTTGAAGTGCTTGTCCAGATGAGAAGGTGGTGTTGGTCACGACGATGAAGTCCAGCCGGCCACGTAATGTTAATAAGTACTGTAGCTGTCTCAACCAATTATTGAAGTCCTACGACTATTTCCCGGCAAAATTTGCTTTTTAAGGTTACACTTTGAAAGAACAGGAAATCCGAGTTAATTTATCCTAGGCAAAATTCCTCGCACCTTTTCTATCAGAAATGCATCTTTTCGTGCGAAATTGTTTTCTTTTCGCAAACTTGAGCAGACGTCAACACTAGTTGAAACAGCTCTTTTTTTAGGTGACTGACTGCTATTTTATATCTCCTCTGACTATCCTTTTGCCTAATAACCAGCATGTCCTTTGCTCTTCGAAGTCAGTGACGCTCGCGAGTACTCCAAAATAACGAGGGGTATCATCAAGATCCCCATCGTCATCACCATCGTTCTTTGATCACGCATGGTGACTCGTCCTCTTCTTTTAATGCCGCAATGGCATCTTTCTCGCTTGCCTAACTAACTACATTAGCTTTCTATGGCGTTCGACGATCTTTGTTCTTCTTTCTTCGGCCGGCTTCTTCTATTATGGTACAATGGGACGGGCATCTTGCACCGGAGAGGATCAGATCGCAGGCCGCTTGACGTACTACAAAAGGTGACAGAAGAATAAATCCGCTGACAACTCCTGCAGGACGAAGCAGCCGCTAACAATGGATCATCGACGTGAAGACTGCCTACGCCTACCATTTGTAGACGATCAGTGCCTGCGTACTGCAATGCAGGGCTTCCTAATGAGAGAATCCTCGGGAATGGCAAGATAAACAAGAAGACAAACCCAGTCGTCTTAGTGTTAATAATGCCATAACGAGAGAACTTCCCATAACCTGGTAAGCTCCAGAAATCTATCTATAACCTGTGATGTACACACANCAACACTAGTTGAAACAGCTCTTTTTTTAGGTGACTGACTGCTATTTTATATCTCCTCTGACTATCCTTTTGCCTAATAACCAGCATGTCCTTTGCTCTTCGAAGTCAGTGACGCTCGCGAGTACTCCAAAATAACGAGGGGTATCATCAAGATCCCCATCGTCATCACCATCGTTCTTTGATCACGCATGGTGACTCGTCCTCTTCTTTTAATGCCGCAATGGCATCTTTCTCGCTTGCCTAACTAACTACATTAGCTTTCTATGGCGTTCGACGATCTTTGTTCTTCTTTCTTCGGCCGGCTTCTTCTATTATGGTACAATGGGACGGGCATCTTGCACCGGAGAGGATCAGATCGCAGGCCGCTTGACGTACTACAAAAGGTGACAGAAGAATAAATCCGCTGACAACTCCTGCAGGACGAAGCAGCCGCTAACAATGGATCATCGACGTGAAGACTGCCTACGCCTACCATTTGTAGACGATCAGTGCCTGCGTACTGCAATGCAGGGCTTCCTAATGAGAGAATCCTCGGGAATGGCAAGATAAACAAGAAGACAAACCCAGTCGTCTTAGTGTTAATAATGCCATAACGAGAGAACTTCCCATAACCTGGTAAGCTTCAGAAATCTATCTATAACCTGTGATGTACACACAAGAGCAACATTGGGCGCAAATTAGGGGACTCACAGACGAAGAAATGAGTGTCCTACGCATGCGTGTTCCCGAAATATGACTGCGGTCAATGTTGGTCCTGCGCCTACCCCACAGGCTACTAACTCTACTAACAGTCTATTCTCCACTTTAGAACCGAGAAGGAACCTGGAGCAGACATGCGTCCCGCAATTGTTTCTGGGATCGTTACTGGGTACGCGACGCTATTGGTCAGTTTTTCCCTGTCCCTGGAGAGAGTCCCAGAGGTCTTTGCGAAGGTTAACTAGGCCCAGGTTCTTTCTCGTTTTAAAAGTGGCGAATCCGAGTTGATGTTGCTCTTCCAGCGATGAAAATGCGTCGTCGTAGATTGGTCTCGAAAATTACCTACGCTTACAATTTGTAAACGATCTACTTAAGGTGTGTGCGATGTCCCATGATGCCCAGCGAAAGCCTGCGACAAGTCGTTAGCTCTTCACGGTAAAAAACGACTGGCCGCGGGCCATCTTGTTGATTTACACTGTACTCTGCTCTACGCTCACAAATTTGGTGGCTGATATTCAGTTTAAAATTTCATTTATCTATAATCCGTTTTCATACTTTTTATCTTCCAAAATGAGTAAATCTAGCTACGATTCGCAAGCTTAATACTCTGATCGTTTTAATTGAAGCAGACCCAAATTTGCGAGGCTAAACTAATTAGCTACCTATAACTAGAGAAACCACTAAACTTGTAAGGGGTGCCAAATCAGGTCCCGTTACGGAAGTCGAATGGTCTGTAATCTCTAGTATCCTAAATTTGTATTAAGGTAGTGTTTGTCTGGTTGAACCTTACGGATGAAAGCTTCAATTGTCCAGCGTCTCATCTGTCAATTGAAGTGTAATAGATAAATTGAAATTGGCGCAGCTAAGCGAGACACTGAAGCGAAGACGATGACGGCGTAACGACGAAATGAATCCGAAAAAAGCCGAGTAGTAGTCGAATAAAAACCGAACCTCTTCCAGGAGAAAAAGTCGAACTCCTATCGCTGACCGAATACATGTACCTGCAAAGCAACCCAAATTTGGAAAGGGGAAGGGGAGGCCCTTACCAGCCCAGGGAACCCGCTAGCTAATCTAACTACAATTAATTAAAGCCGAAAACGAAGTCCAGGGACTTCTATAACCGAACGTGTGTGGATAGTATGCTTTGCAAGGTTCATCCAGAGTTCTATAAATTAGCCTCCCTTGACCCAACCCATAAGGAGTGCACCTGACCTGAATTACAAGATGTCCATTAGAATCCTGATTGGAGACCGATTGTCACGGCTTTGGAAAGTTGAAGCTCACTGGTACGGATTCAGACGAAGGTGCCTGTCTGGTCTTGCGGACTGTCTAGGAAAAATAGTCTGCTCTGGTGGTCTGTCTGAGGGGTCGACAGCTTGGTTTGATGGTATGGCTCTGGTGGTCTTCTGATATAAACTGGTCTGGTAGATGACGGAAGCCTAAAAAATTGTTAAGAAAGAAAAATATTAACTGAAATATAAAGACTGACTGAAATGGCTTAATATTAAAACGTAAAACAGGAGAAGAATAAAAGGCCTGTTTTACAAACAAATTAGCAGGCGTCAATGCAGCATCAACACACATCTTCTCCTAACCCATTCCAATACATTTGTAGAACATTTAGGAACTAACTTGAGGTAATTTGTAGAAAGGTTACATTTAATTTCCTTGACTGATCATTTTTCCCTTCTTTGGTAACCCTTTTGTTTGAAAAAATCAATAACAGCGAGAAACTGACGAGAGATAAGATGTGACCCGGGTAAAGACATTTTCCTAGATATCTCCTCCCCGTTAAGCTCACGTAGTACATGATATGATCTCCATGGTCGCTGTATGCACTGCGTAGCAGTGAGAAAAATCTTGGCTTGTCAACTTACGGCAAGTTCGACTGTACTCACTATTATATAATTAATTACGGGATTGCTACCAAGTTTGTGGGTAATCGTTGCTACTTATAATAATAATAATACAAGAATTTACATAGCGCTATTTCCATGAGCTCAATACTTATAGAACTTAATCATCGATAGAAGTCTTGAAAAATTTTTGCATTTGTATCGCCTTTTACATTCGCCAAATAATAATAAAAACGGGTGCGTGAATAACACTACCAACCACGAATAAGACGGAGCCCTCAAGCGTCCATTGTTGTCCTTTCCTCCTTTAAACTATTCCCACGTGCAAACAGGGTACAATTTCGTTTGATTTTAACTTTGTAAAATAGGGCAGAGGAGGGTGGAAATTATCAACTCATTTCTAATTGATAACATTAAGACTGCTTTCGGAAAAATATGCTGAAAGTAAAGTAAAAGTACTGAATGATTGTTTTAATTTGACATTCATCCGCTGTTTTATCCTAGCTCACGAAATTAATGTAAAATAGCAACTAAATAAAAAATCTTTAGTTCGCACGATTTCTGTTACTCATTTGAAGAAAGCAACTGAGCATCTTTTACCTTTTGCAAGTTGAATTTTTCTTCTATCCATGACGCTGTCACGTGTAGGCGTTTAGACACCATCTCCGTGGTCCGGTTCATCTCGGCTTTGAGTTGAGTTGCATGCTGTATTTCCAGTAGTACTTTCTGCAGTGATAAAAAAATTATCTGAATTATCGACATCAGTATCAAACATAGCAATGAAAACATCAAACTATATGCCATTTTGTGTGGAATTTGTCAGCCGTGACTTCAAGTTGCACCATAAATGAGCCGCAAGCAGCTTCTACAGTACCTTCTAGCTTGTTATTGCATCAAGTAATCCAAAAGTTGTTTTCACAGTCAGATTTTTCGGTGCAAGGTAAAGAGAGAAGTCAAAATAACTGGGTTTCGAAGAGAAATGTTATCGTAAAGTTTCCCTAACTGTTCGCAACCCGTCTTCTTTCACGTGCTGTGAAATCATCACTGAATTTTAAATTTGAATTTAGCGCCGCAAAGCATCCTTGCGATTAGAAAAGCGTACCCTGATTGGCTCTCACCAGTGCACGTGTAAATGCAGCGAACACCAAAGGTTGTTTATCGTAAAACGAGGAACGGGGAACGGAGAACAAGCACGGGGAAAGGGAAAATGAAAAATGCGATCAAAACCGTCCTTCTCTTTTAAGAGTAGAATTCTAACGGCCAGACTCTTTGCAATAGCTACAGCTCATTCTTCCTGTTCGATCTGTTCCTGTTCCTATTTCTTTTTTAGCCTGCAAACGGGCTCCCATGCACGGAGCGGGAAAAAAAAGAAAGTCGGCGAGCGGAGTAACTCGCCGATTCTCTTTTCCGCTCCAACTCCATTTGGGAGTAACTCAGTGGTTATGCAATAAAGCCAAAAAAACAGTAAAACAACAAGCAGACACCAAAGCACATTAGGTAAGTCTTTTTCATTCATTTCATTGAAGGAAAAATTATATTTCACGTTATTTAGCGTTCGCAGATCTCAATATTTTATTTCTCATAGAAAGTCTCAGGGGCACCCAACGTCAATCTTTGGAAAATATCTGTTCGGAAGACGATTTGAGATCTAGATTTTTCGGAACATTTGTTGTAAAATTTCTTGCTTGCCTGCCTCTCCTAGGAATTTCGAACATCTAAAAAATGGTATAATTGCCCATTTTTAATGGATTTTTACCCTAAAAAGCTCACCTAGAATTTTCGGGAGCCTTTTTTCTGCCTGAATTTTCGAAAAGGTAAGTTTTGATCCCTATAATTTTCGGATCACTAGACTTTCAACTAGGAAATCCGAACAGATGAAAAATTTTTAGGGGGTAAAAAATATGCCTATATCTACCGTTTAAATAATAAAATACGTTTAACCATGCTATGTTTAAGTGGTTTTGAACTATATTCTCGGTGGGTGCCCCTGAAGTCACTTATTTTGAACGGTCGCCTGTAACTCGACACTCCAGCACAAAGGTCACACCCTTTTCTTGTAACTGAACGTGAGTTTGTTCTTTTACCTGTACTTTGTATAAAACTCATTCCCAGTCCCTTTCTGCCTCGCTCAACAAGATCTCCGTCATTCTCTTCTCCAGAGCCTCCTAGAGGACTGAGTACAATGACCAAGAGGCCCTGGAGACAAAGGATTTGAAGTCCTAGATTTAATAACTTCCGGTGATTTCTGATTTCCTACAACGTTTCTAATAGCGTTCACTTGCTCTTGCTGCAGTGTCAATGACTGTAAATTTAGGTGATTCAAAGCTTTTTAAAGAGAATCCTCCAAACTTTTGAATCGGAGATGACCGGAAGTCCTAAAATCTAGGACTTCAAATCCTGTGTCCCAAAGCCTCCTGGTCCTTATACTCACGCTTCCAGGAGGCTCTGGGGACGAGAATGGATCCCCGTAAATCAAGAGCCATAGAACCCAAAGTGTTTTGAAGGGAAGAGAACAAGTTCTAATCCTTCCTTTTCCTATTCCGTTGCGCTTGCGATTACAATTCACAGTAGGGAATATCGAGTTCTTTTTACCTCCTATTCCGTACCCGTTTCCGATTCCTTGCGGGTGTGAACAGGAAAAACTACAGTCAACTCCCTTTAGAGCGGATACTGTAGGGACCTCGAGTTAGTGTCCACATTAGCGAGAGTCCGTAATAGCAGGAGTTGATTTCACTCAAACATCTGTAATGTGTTTTTGCTGGGGATTTAGCTGCTGTCCGTATTATCGGGGTGTCCGTTATAGCAGGGTGTCCGCAAGGTGAGAGTTGACTGTATACGCAGGCGTATAACGAAAGCAAAGAGTGTGTTGCAAACACCATAATCAAATATTCCTTTTATTCATCAAAATGACTGCTGTAGTTGCTTTCTATTTACACATTTCGGTATTAGGAAACATGGTTAAGTACGTGACCTGAAATGAGGTTTAATGACTATGAAGCGTTCAAATGAATTCCATTCCTCTTGGGTTGTCAGAAGAAATACAGTAACGTGTAAATTAATGACAACCAAATAAAAGAAAAACTGTTGAAGAGTAACAATGAAATGATAGTTTGTTTGTTACTAAAACTATTTGCATGATTATGTTTTGATCCTGAACGTATGCCAGTCCGACAAACAGATGTAAGCCGAGGCACAGAGAAGAGGTGAATGGCAGATTGATCTTGCACCCAGATCTCCAAACCTTAAGGCAGACACCAGGGAGATCAGGGTACGAAATTAGTGGCCGTTTAAGAGGTAAGACAGGAGACTGAAGGAGAGAGGAGGGGTGTCGTGTAGGGTATATGCAGGTGGGGTGGGTTTTTCCACTACGGGAAGAAATAAGGGTCATGGACTGGGGATCAGTAAAGCAGTCCAAGGACAGATGAAGACAGGGACGGGACAATAGAAGTATGCGCCCATTAACCGCAAAATGGCATCTGATGGCAGTCGACTCAGGACTGATATACTATATACACAGAAGGCTGTCTTTAGACAGTTTGAAAATTAAAACGGATAAAGGAGTAGATTCAGAACAGTTCAGCAAGCCTGACATCCTTAAATTATTTGACTTTTAAACTGCACACCGGGTTGAATCATCATCGTGTGAGTGTAGCCAGGGAACGATTCCCTCTTATCTCTGCCTCGATCTGCTCAGCTTCGTTTCCTGTACGCATATGCTCTCACATTTAACTATTCTGAGGGCACGACTTATTACTCGCTTCTCCAACTGTTTGTTCAAGACTCCATCTCTCCTAACACTGTAATTAAGTTGCTCAGTTTGCTTTCACCGTGCCACTGTTTCAGTCCTCGAGGAACTCCACGACATGACGTTAAATTTATTTTCTTTAACTTTGGACAGCCAGTCAAAGCTTTCCTAAAGAGGGAGAGCGAATGACAAAGAACCATCTGAGTTCATTTTTACGTTATTTTTGCGTAGCCGTTATAATTGCGGAATGACGTTCATAATGTAGCAACGTTAGTAACGAAATAGGTGGAAGATTCAGAGAAGACCCAAGAACCAGTTTTATTATCATATGGATAGTTTAACTAACGTGTCAAGTTCAGTGGAACAAAAGAAAGTTTTTACGTAAGGAAAAGTTTCAACTCCCACGGTATAGGTATGGATCGCCAATATGGCCGCGGTTTCATTGTTTTTGGAACACCAATATGGCGGACGGGACTTTTTGTGAAAACTTTCACTGCCGATACCAACCTCGTTCCTAGTGTTCTCTCCTACCCGTCTCCTTGGTACAGTGATATGGGAATCCCCGCGTTTTGGGCATCCCCATTCCTAAAACCCTAGTGATAGGGGCATCGCATTCTCATATCACCTTAGCAATATGGGTTAGGGATTTGGGTTAGGGCTAGGGTTACAGGGGATGCCCATATGACTAGGGTTTTCGGAATGGGGATGCCCATATCACTGTGATACCCTCTCTTGCCCTGGAGGACGAGTAAAAGAGAACCCTGGGAATGGGTTATACTCAGACCTCGCCTTCTGCTTCTTACCTTACTCCATCACCAGCGATATTGGTGCTAGCAAGGTTCAAACTCTTTAGCTTTGGCATTCCAAAGGTCCTCAGCAGTTCCATGGAATCGTCATTAATACCACTGTTGGAGGAAACATCTAGAATCTCTAAACTGTGGTGCCACTGTAATAAAGAAGGAAGAAAAGAGCACCACATTTTCAATGGAAGCGCTACGACGTCTTACAAAAGACACTGAAAAGATAAATCTCCAGCTACTGAAATACAATTCAACCTCTAATAAGCGGCCACCCTCTATTAAGGGTCCAGTAATTAAAGTCTCGAAATAATTGCAGAAAAAAAATTGTAAATTAAACCTCTATCAAGTGCGGGCCAGGGCCACCTTTTGGTCATACCAACGAGACCTCTCCCATTGTTGTCACCTCTGTTAAACGGCCATCAAGCTCTTACCTGCGAATACCGTACAGCCGTTTCTCCTTGTTCCTCACCGCCAAGGACGTTTCGCCAGAAGGAACGTCTACGACTCAGCGACAGAAATTCTATACTGATGACGTTAAAGCTGTCTGTAATCTGGTCCGGAGCACTGATTGGTCGACATATTAGTTACATTGTAGCGAATGACAGACGAAAGACAAAAGGCCACAAAGGTCAAATGTAAACGGGATGGATCTACTACAAAACAGACAATATTCCTAGAATATATTCTTTAGAAAAAGCCTCTGAGTTTTGCTGGAACTTGTTCGCAGAAGAACTCAAAACTTTACCATCAATCGACCAGAAGAAATATAAAATCAAACAAATTTACATTTGCAACTCCATGACTACCGGATTTATTATGGAAACATTGATTTGCGTCATCAGTGTGGAATTTCTAACGCTGGGTCGGAGACATTCCTCCTGGCGAAACGTCCCTAGCGGCGAGGAGCAAGAAGAAACGGTTGTATTCGCAGGCTAATCAACCCCTTGATACACTTAGTTTTGCTTTATTAAAAAAAACGATGAAGAAAAATACAGTCCAAGGTAGGAGGCGATGACTTTTTGTGAAGCAGCAATGCAGCTCCCGTCTCGTGTTTGTTTCAAAATAAAGTGATGTTCCTGCAAAAGATTATGTTATTATGCCACTTGCCAATACTCCGAGGGCGGCCGCTTAATGGATATTCAACTGTATAAGCGCTTTTATTAATCGTTTTACCAAATCAATGATAGCAGACATCATAGCGAGGTTTGCGTGCGTGTCTGTAAACAACAGCTCCTCCAGGGAAGTCACTGGCAATCTCTGGAAAAACAAAAGTAACATAGTAGTAAAACAAACAGGACGATGTAATGATAAAAGTAATCTTGATGGTAGTGGTGGAGTTGCCGTTGAGGGAGGTAAGTAAAGGCGTTTCTGAGCGACACACGTCACCCGGAAGTGTCTTTATTCCCCATATAGACGATTTGGCCGAAAATTCAGGCTAAACCACTGCCAATGAATGAAAAAGGTCCACTTCCAGTTGACGTGTGTCGTTCAAAAACGTCTTTGCTTAAGCTCCCCAATGATTTCCATCACAATGGTGACGTTGATGGTGACGATGGTGATGACGATTACATTATCTGAATGATGATGTAGCCTGCGCCAGAGACGAAACTAAACTCTGGTTAAGTCCGTCTGCGAAACAGTGCCAAGGTCCTTGGTCTGGGACCCACCTGTGTACAAGGATTTGAGTACGTTCCATCATTGGCCTGTTAAAAAAGCCATTGTGGATTTGCCAATCAGGTTGAACGGAATTCGAAACGCACTTCCGGTAATTTGTTGAGTCCGTTAGGGATCCAAAAAAAGGGTCTCGGCGCTGCTTCGTCTGCGACGCGCGCAGGCTAATGATAATGATAACTGATGGTTATGATGATTGTATTGATGAAGGTGGCTCTATGGTAATTACAAAGGATATAGGGACCTTAAGACAATGCCCACAGGTATCGGTAGGCAAGCATATTTGCCACTTAGATATATCAAAGAAAACCATGATTACCCACATGTAAGACGCCACCTCCGTTCTACCTGGTAGCCTACCCGTTTATACGGGATAAGAGGCAATATAACCGTGTTTACGGCTACGGTTACAGGTAATTAACTCGTAGCCCTACACTGAACAGCTTACATTAAGGTCTCTGATTATGATGATAATTGGGATAATGGTGGTGGTTGTGGAGATCGTAATGATGATAGTGATAATGATGATGATGATGATGATGATGATGATGATGATGTGGAAGTTAAAAAGATAGAAGTTTACAGTTGCAGGTGTTACTTATAATGAAATTTATTGTGATTTTGGCAATGACATTTGATGGTGATAAAAATGATAATCAAAATAATTTATAAATATTTTGTATACCAAATAATCATAATTATACCAAAGCAAGTTTGTCATACAATGCACCTGTAAAGCCTCAGGTGAGATTCTTTGAAGTCCTCTTACGTCCAGCTTCTTTAGGTTGGTTGATGTTCTTAAGATTCTACAAAGTAAAAAATGGTCGAATAAATATTTACCTCATATAAGTAAGTTTATACCTTGTCTAAGGAAGTTTGAAAATTCTACCCATTGCAGTCATGCATGCCTGTGTGCTTATCACACAAAACACCAAAAGGCGAACAACAATGTGTTATGATAAGTAAATTTAGTGACTATTTAACTTTGATCAACAAAGTATTCTTGGCAAGAAAGCAAGATATCGCCGTTATTGCGTAGATAGAGATTATTTTCCTTGCCATAGCTTACTTACTTGGCTTTGTGCTTTCTGGAAAACTTAGGAAAACTTTTCAACTTTTAAACTAAGCGGTAGAGTATTTCCATTTTTGAATGAAGATAGGGTACTGGGAACGGGCGAGCAGCCTGTGTATGCCTCCTCGCCTCAAACTCTCCCCATTTTTGTTGAGGGGAGGAGAGGGGGCGGCTTTGCACAGGCTAAAGCGAGAGTTCTTCTGTAGGAATGTACTGAATTAATCTCGTACCCGTATCTCACTTCTGTTTAGAGTGGGTTTACTTAACCCGTAAAATCAGTAGTACAATAATACGAAATATTATGCACTAATTACATTGTCTTCTTTTGTTTACAAGTAGCTATTTTGCAGTAGATGTTAGCATCTGTTTCAGGGGTCATGTAAAATCACTTTAAGTTTCAATATTACGGTAAAACTGGCGGAATAAGTTATCAGAAGGCCAACAGTTAATAGCTCTGTCAGGTGCTTAGGGTTTGGTTGGCTGGTTGGCACTGTAGCCGAGGAAACGAAGTCAATAAAAAAAATAAAAACATTGTGAAAATCCCGAAGAAAACTTAATTTATGGTACAGGCTCGCCCTAAATTAAGAGCTGTAGAAATCTTACTTTTACTGTTCACAAACCTGTACAAAAACTGGTCGATTCTAGGAACTCCTGCAAAAGTTCCACAGGCCAAACAAAGAGTTTCCAATTCTGGGAAACCATTCTGTTCCTGAAAAAAAAATGGTTTTCATTGAATTCACCAGAGGTAAAAATTTTCTATTTATAGCAGATTGATTTTGTTTTTGTGTATCCCTTAAGTTTTCGTGATGTATAAGAACATTAAAATGATCATTCAGCCGGCTGAGTTGCTTTGTTGTGAAAGCTCTGCTCCTTTGTTTTTCCTTATTCTTGAATAACTTGCCCCACACAGGGTGTATATTTTAATTTCCACGAAACCGCTGCAATGACGGAAAGCACATTACAAGGAACAACATGTCGTGGCATTCATAACAAGAAATCAACCAAGCATTCCGAAGTGAAGGCGCAACAGAACCCTTGGTCTAAGGCCTTTCGTATTTCCAATATTAGAAACAAAACGTATAAAGACCTTTCATCTATATGGTCGTCGACGTTAATATATTCCACATCAATTTGAGATTCTAGCTCAAAAAAGAATTTAAAAGTCCTTGCTATACTACTAACGGCGCATGTACATGTCACGTTGATGCATGTCACGGGCAGACTACTTGGCTAATAGCACGAAAGGGGTTGTTAAACAAGTAGCCGAAAAATTTGTTTATAATTTTTCACGCAACTTCAATCAAAATTGCCTGATGGTGTAATACCTCTTTCGATGAGTTACATCAAGTGTTGAACTCATTCTCGTTAGTCATCATAACATTCAGCTTATTACATACCATTTCGGCGCTTGTAGGCGTGGAGTGAAGTAATAAGTTGGCGAGGAAGAGTTCTTTAAGCCTTGGACAGCCAGCCTGCAATAAAGAACAATTTACTTTTAAGAAACTTTTTAGGAAACCCTTTTTTGTGAGGTGAACCAAACAGAATCGCTTGAGAAGTGAAATTTGTACCTGCAGTTTTTCCACATTCAGCTTTCTTATGTTGGTACCCGTTAGGTCAAGAACGGTCAGCTTTGGACAACGGTTCTGCAGAGAAAAACGATTGTGGTGTGAGGTGATGGTTATTCCGTTCTTAAATCTCTGTCAAGAAGGATTGTTGAGATGCAGACATTTTGGTACCAAGGTAACTTGAAGTCACACTTCTTCTCTCTATTATAAAGAACACGTGTAGCAAGTGCTCGCATGTTCGGGTCAAATTGAATTTTTAAGTGTTTGTTTACGAGGCAGTAGAGGGTAAAATAATTAAAGCGCCAGAGAAAATCCCTCGTTACAAGGAAAATCAGGAAAGCGAAAATGAACTCGGTCGACATCTGGCGTCACCTCCTGAATTTGAAAATCGTGCCCCATTGATGGAAGAGGAGTGTACTCATTTCTTTCAACCTCCATGATAGGTCTTCATTAAAACTTTTCCACTGTTCAAGACAGGCTTTAGAGAATATCATTTCCAGCAAATATAGACCCTTAAGCTTGCTATGCGGGGGAATAGGAAGTATGACGTGTACCATCTAAACGTCGGACGGAGGAGGTTTTCAGGTCTGTATTTTTTCTGAGAGGTTAGTTGGTGGTCTCGTGATGTTGCGGAAACCATTGTTCGTTTGGTACTGTACTGTGGTGTTGATATTGTTTAGTGTCATTTCAATCTTTTGTGATTGCACCCTACCACAGCACCGACTGAAACAATTGGTTTGTTTGACACTATATGATGCGCTAAAATAGAGCGATTTTCGAATGACCTTGAAATGAAAACGCGCGAACAAAACAGAAACAACAAGCGAACGGAAATATAGCGATTTGATTGGTTTATCGAACGGATACAAACTTGCGTAGCTTTTGGTTTGTTTTAAAGCGAACGCTCGGTTGTAAAAACTTCATGCCCGAGAACTTTCTAGAAATCAATCGATACTTCGCTTTGACGTCATACTGCAACACGATTGGCCAATCGAACAATGCCTTACCCATATTAGGCTTTTCTTTGGCGGAAAACGAAGAGTCCATGTTTTGATCTTTTCATCCATTGGCTGATAAAACAAATAAAGAACACATACCGAAACCAGTTTTAAAGGTCATAAGAAAATCGCTCTAGTAGCAAAATAACTCCAAAAACAAAAACGCTGTCTGCGTGAAAATCGTGGCACAACTACATCGTAGATAAAGGTTCTGGTCAATGGGCTGCTGTTAGAAAATAAATATAACTATAACCAATGATACGTACTTGGATTATAGGAAGCACTTGTTCCCCACCCAAACGAGAGCAGTTCATTAAGCAGAGCTCTTCCAACTGGCCACCAAGCCTCCTGGTTACACGGTGGAGGCATGAAATATCTATCTGCAAATCGCGTTAGAAAAAAAACAACAACCAAAAATTAAGCAATTTCATATCTTCAGTTTGAAAACATTTTTAAAGACAGTGGTCTAGATGTCAGTACGCTAGCTAAATTATGCCAAGTTAAATCTATATCAGCAATAAAATGTGAAAAGCAAAACAATAAAAATAAAAGCGACAAGCGAAATAAAACAACGACAATTAAGAGTTGTATTTTTATTTATTAGTTGGATTAGGTCAATAGGTGGGTGGGCCGCCAACCAGAAGGAGTATGTTCCTTTTTTAGTCCAGTTAAGAACTTGCATTTTATCGATTTCCAGTTCCCAGGGTAATTTTTTTACCAGTTCATACGATTTCAAACACCTTCTCTTTGCCCGGGACAACGCATAGGAACGGAAGACCAATGATAACAACAGTAAACAATCTTGAACTTGCCAGTGACTTATGTTAGAGAGATTAAACAACGTGGTTATCATTTACCTTTGTCATGGCGACGTCTATCCTTTCGAGCTGTCGGCACTTTGTAGCAAGTGAAGCGATGCCTTTTGACGACACACTCCCACACTGAGACAAGACGACGGACTGAAGATGGCGGCAGTGCTTACCTATAGCCTGATGAAACGAAATAAACAAATAAATAAATAGACGGTAAGCATTTTAATATGAACCACATTCATACCCTGCATGCTCTTGCATGGAAATACGAAATCACGCACTCAAAAGTAGTGAGCTTTGACAACGCCGACTAAAAAAGAGGTGGATTAAGACCCTGGGGTAGAAAGGGTTGCTCTCGAACATAGCCGTTTCCTTCGTGGCACAGCCCTGCGGGCCTCGCCATTGGTTTAGGGAGCTTAAGCAAAGAAAGTGAGTACTTTTCCCTTTTAACATGCCTTGACGCTATAAAAATTTGTACACATATTGCTTAGTTTCTTTACACTTGTAGAGACGATTCAACTGAACATTTTGGCAAAACAACTGCCCAGGAATGTAAAAAGTCCACTTCCCGTTGACGTGAATATATGGCCGTGTGTCGCTCAAAAACGCCTTTGCTTAAGTTCTCTAATAATTGGCTTATGTTCTCGGGCCCTCTCCTAGATCCACCACTGATTGTAATAGAAATGATTTAGCTTAAAACAAACGTACGATTCTTAAAAGCACAAAGACATTCGCGTCGTTCTTTGATGTCTACTCGTTCAAAACCCAACTAAGGAGCTGGAGGTGAAGTGTGTCTAGTTGGTCGTTTACTAAGAAATTGGAATTCATTTGCATGGGGTTAACGGAATACAAGTCGACTCGGGTATTTATGTTTAAAACCATTGCATTTTGCCGCCCTATTTACCTAGGAGCAGAACATATTCAAAACTTATTATGAAATTATGAACTTTTCACTCCCTTAAATTTATTAACCCATTATGCCAAGCAACCAGCCAAATTTTCCGACTTTAAGGGGTTGGTCCAAAAAATTGGTTTTGGTTTTTCTGACCTTGAGTCCTACGTCAGTTAACTCACTCCATCCATCCAGACTCAGCTCTTTAACAACTTTCAGTCTCAAAGCAGCTAACTTCCCAATCGCTGAATCAGTGGCTGCTCTAGGACTCTGGACACTCATTGTTGACAAGTTAACCTCCCGCCACAACGTTATTTCGGACGCCACTCGCTTCCAGTTCCGACAGACCCTTGACATCCTACAAAGAGTGGAATAATTAACACAAATAGCACCGCCCATGGTTATTGAAATCTCATGGTGGGTTTCTGATCAACATTTATAGCTATGACGCAGAATTCCAGGGCAAATAAATTACATATCCCAGTTGTAAGACTTTTAGCGCCACACATCCTCAATTTTTAATGTATATTACACTGAGCGGCTTTAGCACGACATAAGCACGCTATCCTATAATCCCTAGGCGTTGAGGCAGGGTTAAAACGGTAATCTACTTTCGCGCGGTGACGTCACCGAAAAGAACGAACCACCTTTTCTCAGACTTCACGCGGACAACGGGGCAAAAGAGAGAGTCTAAGCACTAAGAGGGGTGGCCAATGGTACATCGAAAAACGTGGGTCTCGGAAAAATTTTGGCAGGATCTCGAAATCTCGGAAGCGTTTTTGATAAGTCTCGAAGTCTCGTTTTTTCATGGTTTGTTTTTACTTTTTTTGAGTCTCGAAACTTTTCACCAAAGAGTCTCGGGCT
>CALNXI010003573.1:16573-42448 GCA_942486025.1 Porites evermanni
AGGGGTGGCCAATGGTACATCGAAAAACGTGGGTCTCGGAAAAATTTTGGCAGGATCTCGAAATCTCGGAAGCGTTTTTGATAAGTCTCGAAGTCTCGTTTTTTCATGGTTTGTTTTTACTTTTTTTGAGTCTCGAAACTTTTCACCAAAGAGTCTCGGGCTGGGATTTCTAACTAGGATCTCGGCGACTCGGCGAGTCTCGGATTTTACCATTCGCCACCCCTACTAAGCTGTATGCACGCGAAATCAGTTGGCCACAGCAGACGAGTCAAGTGGCACGATCTGCAGCGCAACAAAGGCACTGGATAGTCCTGATTCTGCCAAGGTATTGCGCAGAAAATTAACGACGGGTATGTAACACGAAACTGTTAGCTGTCAATTGATCATAGCATGGATGTCTGATATCAAGTTAAACATAATTTATAGGGGTGGCGAATGGTAAAATCCGAGACTCGCCGAGACGCCGAGATCCTAGTTAGAAATCCGAGCCCGAGACTCTTTGGTGAAAAGTTTCGAGACTCAAAAAAAGTAAAAACAAACCATGAAAAGACGAGACTTCGAGACTTATCAAAAACGCTTCCGAGATTTCGAGATCCTGCCAAAATTTTTCCGAGACCCACGTTTTTCGATGTACCATTGGCCACCCCTATTTGTAAATGCCTTGGACGTTTAAGCTATAGCTACTAGTAAGTAAGACATTTAACATCCGCTAACATGTAGGGGCGGACGCTTTTGTCAGAACCAAATCTGTAGGATGCATAGATAACCAAATTTTCTTACCTATGGTGCTTTGCTGAGAGCGGACGCTCCGCTATAAGTTATATCATTTCAGTGTCGTATTACCTGCATAAGAAAGGTACTGGACCGGAGTCCTTCACAACCAGACGAAAGATCCTTAAGAGCACTTCATAAGGCATCAAATCTGACCAGCAATTCTCCTTGAGAGCCCTCAATGCCGCCAGACGCCGTTCATCGGCTTCTTTTATCTTCGTTCGTGCTCGGATCCGAGCTTTTATTCGTGCTCTTGCTCGTATTTCTATTAGATCAAGCTTACTCGAACTCTCTTCTCCTGAAAGCTTTCTCTTTTTGCACGAGTTGGGTTGACAATCGAGCTTCCTTTTTCGTCCTGTAAGAGCGAGGGAATTATACAAGCAGTTTAAACATAGCGAAAAATAACCACACCCCTCGTACATGGGTTGTTTTTCTATTGTTGATAGTCACACTAGTTCGGGCTATGTTCACGCTGTACCAGATATCTCTAGCGCCGACACAATACCATACAGAATAAGACTTCCGTTCACACGTAAGATTTCTACGCGATTTTTGTAACGGAGCGAAGCTACGCCGCGCCGATCTTGAAAGTGGATCATAATATATCGAATAGCCTTTCTCGCAGTGCGAACAGACATTTTCTATTATCCATGTTCGAACCATAGCGGAAGTCAGTGAATTGGAGCGAGGACTGGAACCCATTGAGACAGAAGTATATATTTAGAATATTTAGAAGTGGGTATTGGGATTAAGCGCACCAAACTCTCGATGTTCGATCTGTGTGAACTAGTTATTCCAGTTTTGAGCCCTTGCAGTTCATACTGTACAGGGAAGCTTTTCACATCGTCACGAAAAGCTATCAGGTATTATCAGGTAAACATGGCCTAAGATGGAAATACATTTGTTTGTTTTACCACGCGCGCGCGCGCCAATTAATTCATTCAAGCAGGGTATGCATCCTACGTTAGAGATAAATTTCGAGACTTACTTGACACACACATACACACAAGTGAACCGGCTTGAATTATCACAAAATGTCAAAGTTGAACCAAAGCTATTTTAATAAATGGCGACCTTCCTACACGCGTTTGGCGTCTTCTATACCTTATATTTTTCTCAATTTCATTTATTTATGGATTACACCTTTCTAATAACTTTGTTCTTCGCCGATTGATGGTTTCTTGAACAATGACAATTTAAACCAATTTACAGTAGATCTGTTGTAATTGAAATTAGAACAATCGATAATTGCGTAATGAGAGTCAATATTTAAATTGCGAATTTTTCATTCGACCATCATTTTCTTTATGAAAAGAAAAACTAAGAGTTGAAAATGAGAAAACTTTGCTGTATTCTGACAGAAACTAAAAGGATGTCATTTTTTGTATTTTTTGTTAATCTTAGATCTAGCATATGTGTGATACTTGAGCGCATAAAAATAGAAAATACATAAATGTATTAAGAGTTATATAAAGAGAATTATGAATCAGCGAGTGAGGAGATTATTTTCAACATGGGCGCAAATAGTGATATTTCTAGATATGAGTACTTACAAAGGCATATCGTCTGTCTCTTCTTAACGGCTTTAAACATGAAAACATACATCTCGATATAGCCTACCGTTTTTGCTGGAAGAAGTTCTGGTGCTTTCTTCACTACTGCTGGAGGAACGATTTATGGCGACGCTTCTATTGGACGTTTTATTCTTCCTTGTCATTGTTTTTAAATGTGACGACCTGCTTCTCGTCAATCCTGAACTTGAGCTTGAGCTTGAATTACTTGCATTTTTCGTCAAGTCTTTTGAGGATCGTGCCATTATTAAGGTTAAACCTAACAGTCTTGAAACAGGCAGTTGTTAAATATACAGACGTTAACGCAGTTTTTCTAAAGAAAGAAGTTTCTCTTGCTTGCCTGTACAGACCCAAGAAAGACCAGACTTATTTATGTAATTTTCAGATCATGGAAACTGTCTTGCCACTAGCTAGCGATGTTTGGAGACGTTATAATTGACTTTACGTTACGTAACACTCATAATGAACAATTTAGAATTTAATTTGGCATCTCAATTTTCTTTATTAGAATCATCATCATCTGTTATTAACTCATGACGTCACAAGGATGAAGCAAAAGATTATTGCTGCGAGCGGAGCCCCTAGCAGCCCACTACAATTTGGATTTCCCGTGGTTTCTTGGATGTCCTGTTCCTATTTAGACGTCACAATATCGATGTTTGTTTGTCAGGATGATGTTTTTTTTATCAAAAATGGTCCACAGTATCATCATAATTCAAGTCGTAACACTCTTAGTGCGTCATTCTAATTGCACTAAGTTTCGCACATTTTGTGGCGCGCGCAAACAGTTTCAATTGTATTATTTTCGCACGGCCATGCACTCGAGAAACAAAGAACTCGTGATTTTGGGACTTCCTTGTAGTCCTTTACCCCACAACTATTAATTGACCCGATAGAAGGGTCTGTAATTAGCAAAATGTGTATGTCAGCGGTCAGTTCATTGTTTCTCAGCCAGAGATCACTTGAGAAAGTTAGGCTAACTTTTTCAAGTTGTGTAAGCTCCTCCAAGTAAAATCTAAAAATGTACATAATTTTTTTATATTCATTACGTTGAAACCTCCGTCTTAATTTTGCAGATGTCGCTTAAAGAAAGAACAAAGTACTTGCCTTAGTTTTAGGGTTGAAACACTTTTTACTCCCAAGTCAAGGGCGAACTTTATGAAATTAAGCGAGGTTAAGAAAGGGCCAAAGTGCGGAGCAGCAAATGAAATACCATATTAAAACTTTTGCGAAAAATGAGTAAGCCTTTATTTTGCTCAATGCTACATTACATCGCAGTAACAAACGTGTACAAACAAGTTGATTGCTAAGAATAAGTTAGTATTGCAATAAATTAATAAATGTATTAAGCAGAACGATATTTACAACATGCCTGGCAAAACGCGACATACAAGTAACAAAACGTGTATCACACTGAACGATTGTCATCTCTTAGAACACAAAATCCTGGAAAAGAACAGACATGCCGATAATTATGATCATGCAATGAAGGAAAAACTATTAAAATCAAAAAAGCTGTGAGAAGTGTTTGCTGTCTGCCATTTACGTCGGCAAACTGGTCGGTTCATCGTTTTGGCAAATGGTAAGCAAAATTCAGAACTGGTAAATTTCATCCCGGAATCGCGTTAACCATTTTGTACAAATCAGTTTCAATTAACGAAAAAAGACCGCGAAGGCCTGAAACTGGTATCAAACAAAGATGGCTTTGAAGAAATGGAACACGAATTTCCATTTCGAACTTTTCGTCGGGAAAAAAAGGGGTCTATCTTTTTAGACCCCTTTGCTCCCGGAGATTTTCCACTGAAAAAAAAAAAAAAAAAAAAATCGTGATCTATTTACTTTCCAACAGGATTTTCCGCCGGGGGGAACTTTTGTAAATGATACACAACCGGTGATAGCCATTTGATGCTATTTTGAAACAGCTTTTTAAAAAGTTCCACTTGCTCCCGATTTACTGTTTTAGCTTGTCAACACCATGGTCAACAACATTGATAACACGAATATACAACAACAACAACGAAAAAGGACAAAAAACCCTATTTCTTTAAAATAATATGAAATTGTTTCAAACTTTTCATTTTGCACACTATATATTCACATCTGCAAATAATTATACCGATTTCACAATTCAGTCTAGTTTGCCTTTCAATACAGGCAAAGTCACACATCAATATCTCATAATGATACCTCCAGTCACTACGTTGAACATAAATTAGTAAATGCCCGAAACACTATGGATTTTTCACTGTCATAAATACGATATTTAAAAATTTTTGTTGACACACCTATAGAATGACTGATTAAAACGCTCTAAAATAATATGTAAATTTGAAAAGTATTAATCATGTACAAATGCATCAGGCCTGCCTGACCACATATCCAATACCTGAGGTAACGCAGTTAAATAAACCGGAATCCGGTCACCTCGCCACCAGACCATTTCGCCACAAACGAAATCGCGACCAAGGAGTCTACTCGCCACCAACTAACAACTCGTAAATAATTGACACACTTACCAAGCATAATAATAGCTCCTATGAAACGTAGGCTCCTTGTCAAAACAGACAGATCTGCGAACAAGTTGGCGGCGAGTTCACTTCTTGGTGGCGAGATGACTATAAACCAATAAACCTCTATCACAGCCGCGGCAAAAGCTGCAGTTTAATGCAAAACTGTCATAAATGGTGTTTTATATTTCGTGACCAACATTGTTCCAAACTGAATTTCTAAGAGAGATTGCCTACAGTGAGGAGGGCTTATAACTGACCTCTAAAGAAGGCCTGGGCATACGCAAAAAGCTCATTGCTATTTTGAACATTAAAACTAAACCAATTAAAGAAAATGAACATTAATAACTTCATCAGTTGTCTGTTTGATGCCAAATAAAAGGAATCAATCAAGCATTTGCTTCGTTTTCATTTAATTTGACTGACTAGAGCGACAGACTAAGGCCCCGAGTCAACTTAGCAAGCGTTTATATGAGAAAAAAGGTGAATCCATTCGTCTGAGCCAAAAACGCACACGCATGCTTTGATTGTCCGGCTTTGGCTAAGTTGACCCGGCTTGGCCAGACAAAGTGTTTAGAGTGATTTTACTAAACCCGTGAAATAAGTAGTAGAAAACTACGCACTATTATGCACCAATTCCATTGACTTCTTTTGTTGACCTCTTGCTATTTGTTAGTATCTGTTTCACGGTTCAAGTAAAATCACTCCATATGGAGAAAAGTTGGCTCGCGAGGAAGATGACCCATCTATCACGAAAAGGTGAACTGGCTAGACGAATAGCTCTTCTAACCGAGCAGACTTTTTGAATCTCATGTAAACAGTTCGCCTCGTTTTGTAAGGACATGTACGAAAAGTTGACTCGCCCATGATAGCTCGCTTAACCCTTTAAGCCCCAAGATCCACATATAAACTCTCTAAAATGATCTCCATATATTTCTTTTAAGAATAGTTGAGAGAAATTGGTTTAAGATCAAAGTATTCTCCCACTGGTAATCAATTCAGTAATTCTCATGACCTTTACTCTTGATGATCTGCTGATGTTGTTGGTAGAAAATTGATGTTGGTCACTCTTGCTACCCGAGGCAACTTTTCTCCACGTAAACGGGGCCTTGAGGCCATTTAATTGTCCGTTCTTCACATGAGAACCAGTCAGGGGCACCCAACGACTGTTTCGTCTGTAAAATATCAGTTCGGAGAAGCAAAAATTGCCTAGATTTTTCTAGAGCTTGAGGAAGGCTGAAAATTTCAAGATGAAGCTTCGAAACTTGTACACGAATGGAACGGTACCTAACAAATTCTCTACGATTTTCTCAAGTTTAATTTTTCGCATTTCACTCCTCAGGTTAAGTTATTTTTCGGAGAAAAAAGAAAACCTAAAATTTTCGCATTGGAAAATGTGAGGGAGAGACCACCCAAAAAATTCTTACTTTCGTAATACTTTAAAATGCGTCTAAAATTTTCGGGAAAAAAATACTGAAGCCCTTGTAATTTCGAAAAGACTCAAGTTGCGCAAGGATGACCGAACAGATATAAATTTCTTAGTGCTACTTAGAATGCATTTCTAGAGATCTAAAAGTACTCTGGATAGCCTAAAAAGTGTTTTCAATGCATATTTTAGGAGGAAACCGTCGTTGGGTGCCCCATGACCAGCTACACTGCTTATCAGTTTGAAACTTGCGAGTGTTTCTTTTTCTTTTTGCAACAAATTAACAACAGGCAGTACCTTAATTTTATCATGACAAGCAATTATTCAGTTAAAAGCTGCAATTACATTTTGTTACCTGAGCTGCTCTTTAATGTCAAATTACAAGATCATCATCATTATCATCATCATTATCATTTTATTTTTTAATTAGCTGTGTGAAAGTGCTTTACATGACATGAATTAGTCACAGCTTAATTTAAATGGTACTCTGAGGTTGCTTGATGATAAAATCAAAGCAGTTACAAATTAATATTAGCTACCGAGTTTTCAGATTGATTAAACTTTTCATGGGTTAACTATTTCAGTTATAATAAATGTTATTATTGTTAATTATTCAGAAACCCAAAGAAGAAAGAAATTCAAAATTGCAAAGCTTGGTTAGCAGATACGAATAATTATTTTCAGGAATTGATTTAAGTTAATCTACAGCTGTACATGTTTGTCGCGAAACTCAAATCATCAATGTGGTCTGGAAGAAACCATACTTGAGTCAGAGTGGTGTCTTTGACGTCGTCCTGGATCATGTACTCCATCAATTTCACTGCTCTTATTTCCATTCAGAATGTCTTTGATGTGCTGCACAATAAGCCCTATGGCCACTGAAAACAAAGAGGACACATGAAATCTGAAGCAGTGACAGCCTATAAACCTTACTGTATTCACTCGTGAGTGAAGGTCAAGCCTATGTATAAGATGACACTCCTTTTTTGAAGCTCCACATGAGATTTTTGTCAATCCTGGAAAGAAATGCCTTGGAAAATTGATATACACGTAGATCAACGAAACAATAAGACCCACAACAAAGAACTACATGCAGCTGAATTTTTTTGGCCTTCATTGCTTGTCATCGTAGGCTAATTTTTGCACAATGTACGTAGGATTTACAAGACTGTTTTCAATCAGCCCACAAGAGCTTGTGGCCTGTGTAGAACATGAAGATGGCATTTTGGATAGGCTTTTTGGTTGGAAAAAGGTTGACTTACGTATACCTGACAGATAAATAAAATACACCTCTTAATATTAAGAGGCCCAGCCGTAGTCCTTCATACTGCTGCTCTTCATCTCATCTGCCATGTTTAGGATGGTAAAATTTGAAAAAGGTCAAGGCCCTGACCTAGCCTCCCATTCTTCATTCCCAGACATTCTTTTTTATTTTTACTATTTTCTTTATTCTCAGACATTCTTATTATGAACTATTGTCATTCAGTAACTCAGAGTGGTGGATACCAGGTTTTGGTCAGGTCTTACTGTTTATAGCAATAAGTTAAATTTTTATATTCTCTACCTGTGTTATCTGATCCTCTTGGTATTATCACATCAGCATACTTTTTTGTCTGCAAAATCAGTATTATAGTCAGGTGGGTATATGAGGAGAGCTCATGCTACTAAACTTCCATGCCAAAGATAAATGTTCCATACCAATGGGTGAGGTTCCTTACATTGTATCTGCCATCCCGACCAACAGATTTGCTCAATCCAATTACCCAGACAGTATTATCAGCTAATCACGGCCCAGAAAACATGGTTTTCAAAGAAGCCTTACAAGGGTCTGGATTTCCTCATCTACAAAGGTCTATTTAACAATTATTCCTCGAACCTGAATGGGCTCTCGGGCTATTGACTCAGAGGCCATGAGGGCGAGAGGAACAAATATTGTTTTAGTAAAATCCACCTAGTTGGTCAAAAATATTGAGACAAAACAGCTTTAGCTAGTTAAAGCTAGACTGCCGCCAAAAAGCCGGTGCTTTTCGCTACTAGTTGGCTATAACATATAGCCTAGTAGTAGCTCAACCAATCAGAATGCAGCATTGATAATAGACCACTAGTTGGATTTTACTAAAAGCAGATAGGCAAAGTGATAAAGTTGAACCTCAACTAACGGCTACCTCTACACAATGGCCATCTCCCCACAAAAGCCACTATTTTGGTGGACAGTCCATATATTGACTCTATTTGTTCAAACCTTTCTACAATGGCCACTTTTTTCGGTCTCCAAGGTTGCCATTGTGGAGAAATTCAACTGTACATAATTATAATTATAGTCACAATGTAATTGCTTGACTTATGTGAAGGAAATGTGGGTAGCCTTTGGTAATTTGAAATAACAGGATTTTGGTCAATATTTAAGAAAATGCAGCTCAGTGTTCTAACAGGATTTCAGTTTTCTTAAACATCTGTTCCACAGTCCCACTTTATCAAAAATGACATTATTCTGTATCCCACTCTTTTTTTTAAGATTCCAGTCCTAATTTCCTGAATCCTGGCATTTAAATAGGTTAAATGCCATCCCAAAAATGTACTGGGACCCTCACAGATGTAAAACAAATTTTAATTAATTCATGTCATGTCTTCCAAAAATAGGTGACCTGCTATACCACTGAATAATAAAGTAAAATTTATTCCAAAGTAATGCATCAGTCAATATAAACCCCCGCATCCCCCGGCCAGGACATAGGCGGGTATAATTTTGATAAGGGCTTACTGCTAAAGTTGTAAAATGCCCCACACCCAAGGGTCATGCAGCTTTTTCCTCTTATTGAAGCTAATGACCCCACTCATATCCACTGCTCTTGTTGGAAAAAGGTCAAAGGGACAGGTTAATGTATTTGTCAAGTAACACATGTTGCTGCATAATATGGTAAAATACAGTATATGTCCTGGGGTGTGGGGTTTATGACTGGTGCATAATTCAGGCAAAGAAACACAACATGAAAATGTTCCAAATAAAACATTTTTTTATATATAATATAATTTAATTGCAAGTAAAACACAAAGAACAAAAAAAGAATACACAGAATAAAATATTAATTGGAAGAAAAAAATTACATGAAGTAAATAACTAACTAACTAACTAAATAAAAAGTAGCAAATTTCACATAATTTACATAATCATACATAAATAAAACATGTGAAGTTAATAAATGTAAAAAAGAAAAAAAGAAGCTGCATATTTAAAAAAATTCAACTTATCAACATAATATTATCGAATTAAAATATTATAAAATAATAAGAAAAGTTGGAAACTTACAGGAAGACAAAATTCCTCAAAAGCTGGTTTAACAAAATTGGCATATGTTGCCAGCACCTGTTCCAGATCCCTTCCTCGTTCCTGAGTGTCACGTAAAACTAAAATACAACATGAACATCATGTAAATTCATCGATATACAGCAAATACCATGATTGACTTATTAAGTAAATACTACATTTTCAGTTTAATTTCATTTATAAATTGCTTTATTTAAAACAATGTACCTATTTTGAAATAATAAGTACTCATTATCTTGTTAATTCAATTATATGTTGATGTTGATGTATCTGTTTTTCTTTATTGTCATGTTTCAACCCTGTTATTGTAATTTTTGTTACTTTTCCTTCCCGCCTCGATTAGCTGTGCCATTTTGCGGGCAAGGGTCAATAATTATGATACTGTATGTATCCAAAGTCTTTTTAATAAACTTGAACTTGAACTTGAAATACAGGTACAAATGTAGCCCTGCAGTTATTTACGAAACATAGTAGTAAGACTTCATTACAAGTCCAGTTCAGTCATGTTTTCTAACCTCTTTCTATAAAGTACATGACATCAGGGCCCAGTTGTACGAAAGGTGGATGACATTATCCACTGGATAATAAACCACTGTCTTGTGGATAACGCAATTGGTTTCCCTTTTACTTCTCTGCTGGATCATCGTGATTTATCCGGTGGATAGGACTATTCAAACTTTGAACACCCAGGCCAGTTCATTCGAACATACGGTTTAGTCAAATGTCTTCATAATTACCCTAGTTTTTCATATCTGATCAAATTCTTACAACTTTCCCTTAGGTCAGTTAATGACAGTAATATCATTGTTTAGATTAGAAATGTCTTCAATTTCAATATTAAACTACAGAACTTACTTTAGAATGTACTCAGTTGTTTTATTTCAGAGCTAACTTGTTATGAGTTCATTTACAACAAATTATGGACTAAAGGCATGTTCCTTCAGAGTTTCTCTGCATTCATAAAGTATCAAATGATTTATAAACTATTACTAATTTCTATTAGATCAAGCTTACTCGAACTCTCTTCTCCTGAAAGCTTTCTCTTTTTGCACGAGTTGGGTTGACAATCGAGCTTCCTTTTTCGTCCTGTAAGAGCGAGGGAATTATACAAGCAGTTTAAACATAGCGAAAAATAACCACACCCCTCGTACATGGGTTGTTTTTCTATTGTTGATAGTCACACTAGTTCGGGCTATGTTCACGCTGTACCAGATATCTCTAGCGCCGACACAATACCATACAGAATAAGACTTCCGTTCACACGTAAGATTTCTACGCGATTTTTGTAACGGAGCGAAGCTACGCCGCGCCGATCTTGAAAGTGGATCATAATATATCGAATAGCCTTTCTCGCAGTGCGAACAGACATTTTCTATTATCCATGTTCGAACCATAGCGGAAGTCAGTGAATTGGAGCGAGGACTGGAACCCATTGAGACAGAAGTATATATTTAGAATATTTAGAAGTGGGTATTGGGATTAAGCGCACCAAACTCTCGATGTTCGATCTGTGTGAACTAGTTATTCCAGTTTTGAGCCCTTGCAGTTCATACTGTACAGGGAAGCTTTTCACATCGTCACGAAAAGCTATCAGGTATTATCAGGTAAACATGGCCTAAGATGGAAATACATTTGTTTGTTTTACCACGCGCGCGCGCGCCAATTAATTCATTCAAGCAGGGTATGCATCCTACGTTAGAGATAAATTTCGAGACTTACTTGACACACACATACACACAAGTGAACCGGCTTGAATTATCACAAAATGTCAAAGTTGAACCAAAGCTATTTTAATAAATGGCGACCTTCCTACACGCGTTTGGCGTCTTCTATACCTTATATTTTTCTCAATTTCATTTATTTATGGATTACACCTTTCTAATAACTTTGTTCTTCGCCGATTGATGGTTTCTTGAACAATGACAATTTAAACCAATTTACAGTAGATCTGTTGTAATTGAAATTAGAACAATCGATAATTGCGTAATGAGAGTCAATATTTAAATTGCGAATTTTTCATTCGACCATCATTTTCTTTATGAAAAGAAAAACTAAGAGTTGAAAATGAGAAAACTTTGCTGTATTCTGACAGAAACTAAAAGGATGTCATTTTTTGTATTTTTTGTTAATCTTAGATCTAGCATATGTGTGATACTTGAGCGCATAAAAATAGAAAATACATAAATGTATTAAGAGTTATATAAAGAGAATTATGAATCAGCGAGTGAGGAGATTATTTTCAACATGGGCGCAAATAGTGATATTTCTAGATATGAGTACTTACAAAGGCATATCGTCTGTCTCTTCTTAACGGCTTTAAACATGAAAACATACATCTCGATATAGCCTACCGTTTTTGCTGGAAGAAGTTCTGGTGCTTTCTTCACTACTGCTGGAGGAACGATTTATGGCGACGCTTCTATTGGACGTTTTATTCTTCCTTGTCATTGTTTTTAAATGTGACGACCTGCTTCTCGTCAATCCTGAACTTGAGCTTGAGCTTGAATTACTTGCATTTTTCGTCAAGTCTTTTGAGGATCGTGCCATTATTAAGGTTAAACCTAACAGTCTTGAAACAGGCAGTTGTTAAATATACAGACGTTAACGCAGTTTTTCTAAAGAAAGAAGTTTCTCTTGCTTGCCTGTACAGACCCAAGAAAGACCAGACTTATTTATGTAATTTTCAGATCATGGAAACTGTCTTGCCACTAGCTAGCGATGTTTGGAGACGTTATAATTGACTTTACGTTACGTAACACTCATAATGAACAATTTAGAATTTAATTTGGCATCTCAATTTTCTTTATTAGAATCATCATCATCTGTTATTAACTCATGACGTCACAAGGATGAAGCAAAAGATTATTGCTGCGAGCGGAGCCCCTAGCAGCCCACTACAATTTGGATTTCCCGTGGTTTCTTGGATGTCCTGTTCCTATTTAGACGTCACAATATCGATGTTTGTTTGTCAGGATGATGTTTTTTTTATCAAAAATGGTCCACAGTATCATCATAATTCAAGTCGTAACACTCTTAGTGCGTCATTCTAATTGCACTAAGTTTCGCACATTTTGTGGCGCGCGCAAACAGTTTCAATTGTATTATTTTCGCACGGCCATGCACTCGAGAAACAAAGAACTCGTGATTTTGGGACTTCCTTGTAGTCCTTTACCCCACAACTATTAATTGACCCGATAGAAGGGTCTGTAATTAGCAAAATGTGTATGTCAGCGGTCAGTTCATTGTTTCTCAGCCAGAGATCACTTGAGAAAGTTAGGCTAACTTTTTCAAGTTGTGTAAGCTCCTCCAAGTAAAATCTAAAAATGTACATAATTTTTTTATATTCATTACGTTGAAACCTCCGTCTTAATTTTGCAGATGTCGCTTAAAGAAAGAACAAAGTACTTGCCTTAGTTTTAGGGTTGAAACACTTTTTACTCCCAAGTCAAGGGCGAACTTTATGAAATTAAGCGAGGTTAAGAAAGGGCCAAAGTGCGGAGCAGCAAATGAAATACCATATTAAAACTTTTGCGAAAAATGAGTAAGCCTTTATTTTGCTCAATGCTACATTACATCGCAGTAACAAACGTGTACAAACAAGTTGATTGCTAAGAATAAGTTAGTATTGCAATAAATTAATAAATGTATTAAGCAGAACGATATTTACAACATGCCTGGCAAAACGCGACATACAAGTAACAAAACGTGTATCACACTGAACGATTGTCATCTCTTAGAACACAAAATCCTGGAAAAGAACAGACATGCCGATAATTATGATCATGCAATGAAGGAAAAACTATTAAAATCAAAAAAGCTGTGAGAAGTGTTTGCTGTCTGCCATTTACGTCGGCAAACTGGTCGGTTCATCGTTTTGGCAAATGGTAAGCAAAATTCAGAACTGGTAAATTTCATCCCGGAATCGCGTTAACCATTTTGTACAAATCAGTTTCAATTAACGAAAAAAGACCGCGAAGGCCTGAAACTGGTATCAAACAAAGATGGCTTTGAAGAAATGGAACACGAATTTCCATTTCGAACTTTTCGTCGGGAAAAAAAGGGGTCTATCTTTTTAGACCCCTTTGCTCCCGGAGATTTTCCACTGAAAAAAAAAAAAAAAAAAAATCGTGATCTATTTACTTTCCAACAGGATTTTCCGCCGGGGGGAACTTTTGTAAATGATACACAACCGGTGATAGCCATTTGATGCTATTTTGAAACAGCTTTTTAAAAAGTTCCACTTGCTCCCGATTTACTGTTTTAGCTTGTCAACACCATGGTCAACAACATTGATAACACGAATATACAACAACAACAACGAAAAAGGACAAAAAACCCTATTTCTTTAAAATAATATGAAATTGTTTCAAACTTTTCATTTTGCACACTATATATTCACATCTGCAAATAATTATACCGATTTCACAATTCAGTCTAGTTTGCCTTTCAATACAGGCAAAGTCACACATCAATATCTCATAATGATACCTCCAGTCACTACGTTGAACATAAATTAGTAAATGCCCGAAACACTATGGATTTTTCACTGTCATAAATACGATATTTAAAAATTTTTGTTGACACACCTATAGAATGACTGATTAAAACGCTCTAAAATAATATGTAAATTTGAAAAGTATTAATCATGTACAAATGCATCAGGCCTGCCTGACCACATATCCAATACCTGAGGTAACGCAGTTAAATAAACCGGAATCCGGTCACCTCGCCACCAGACCATTTCGCCACAAACGAAATCGCGACCAAGGAGTCTACTCGCCACCAACTAACAACTCGTAAATAATTGACACACTTACCAAGCATAATAATAGCTCCTATGAAACGTAGGCTCCTTGTCAAAACAGACAGATCTGCGAACAAGTTGGCGGCGAGTTCACTTCTTGGTGGCGAGATGACTATAAACCAATAAACCTCTATCACAGCCGCGGCAAAAGCTGCAGTTTAATGCAAAACTGTCATAAATGGTGTTTTATATTTCGTGACCAACATTGTTCCAAACTGAATTTCTAAGAGAGATTGCCTACAGTGAGGAGGGCTTATAACTGACCTCTAAAGAAGGCCTGGGCATACGCAAAAAGCTCATTGCTATTTTGAACATTAAAACTAAACCAATTAAAGAAAATGAACATTAATAACTTCATCAGTTGTCTGTTTGATGCCAAATAAAAGGAATCAATCAAGCATTTGCTTCGTTTTCATTTAATTTGACTGACTAGAGCGACAGACTAAGGCCCCGAGTCAACTTAGCAAGCGTTTATATGAGAAAAAAGGTGAATCCATTCGTCTGAGCCAAAAACGCACACGCATGCTTTGATTGTCCGGCTTTGGCTAAGTTGACCCGGCTTGGCCAGACAAAGTGTTTAGAGTGATTTTACTAAACCCGTGAAATAAGTAGTAGAAAACTACGCACTATTATGCACCAATTCCATTGACTTCTTTTGTTGACCTCTTGCTATTTGTTAGTATCTGTTTCACGGTTCAAGTAAAATCACTCCATATGGAGAAAAGTTGGCTCGCGAGGAAGATGACCCATCTATCACGAAAAGGTGAACTGGCTAGACGAATAGCTCTTCTAACCGAGCAGACTTTTTGAATCTCATGTAAACAGTTCGCCTCGTTTTGTAAGGACATGTACGAAAAGTTGACTCGCCCATGATAGCTCGCTTAACCCTTTAAGCCCCAAGATCCACATATAAACTCTCTAAAATGATCTCCATATATTTCTTTTAAGAATAGTTGAGAGAAATTGGTTTAAGATCAAAGTATTCTCCCACTGGTAATCAATTCAGTAATTCTCATGACCTTTACTCTTGATGATCTGCTGATGTTGTTGGTAGAAAATTGATGTTGGTCACTCTTGCTACCCGAGGCAACTTTTCTCCACGTAAACGGGGCCTTGAGGCCATTTAATTGTCCGTTCTTCACATGAGAACCAGTCAGGGGCACCCAACGACTGTTTCGTCTGTAAAATATCAGTTCGGAGAAGCAAAAATTGCCTAGATTTTTCTAGAGCTTGAGGAAGGCTGAAAATTTCAAGATGAAGCTTCGAAACTTGTACACGAATGGAACGGTACCTAACAAATTCTCTACGATTTTCTCAAGTTTAATTTTTCGCATTTCACTCCTCAGGTTAAGTTATTTTTCGGAGAAAAAAGAAAACCTAAAATTTTCGCATTGGAAAATGTGAGGGAGAGACCACCCAAAAAATTCTTACTTTCGTAATACTTTAAAATGCGTCTAAAATTTTCGGGAAAAAAATACTGAAGCCCTTGTAATTTCGAAAAGACTCAAGTTGCGCAAGGATGACCGAACAGATATAAATTTCTTAGTGCTACTTAGAATGCATTTCTAGAGATCTAAAAGTACTCTGGATAGCCTAAAAAGTGTTTTCAATGCATATTTTAGGAGGAAACCGTCGTTGGGTGCCCCATGACCAGCTACACTGCTTATCAGTTTGAAACTTGCGAGTGTTTCTTTTTCTTTTTGCAACAAATTAACAACAGGCAGTACCTTAATTTTATCATGACAAGCAATTATTCAGTTAAAAGCTGCAATTACATTTTGTTACCTGAGCTGCTCTTTAATGTCAAATTACAAGATCATCATCATTATCATCATCATTATCATTTTATTTTTTAATTAGCTGTGTGAAAGTGCTTTACATGACATGAATTAGTCACAGCTTAATTTAAATGGTACTCTGAGGTTGCTTGATGATAAAATCAAAGCAGTTACAAATTAATATTAGCTACCGAGTTTTCAGATTGATTAAACTTTTCATGGGTTAACTATTTCAGTTATAATAAATGTTATTATTGTTAATTATTCAGAAACCCAAAGAAGAAAGAAATTCAAAATTGCAAAGCTTGGTTAGCAGATACGAATAATTATTTTCAGGAATTGATTTAAGTTAATCTACAGCTGTACATGTTTGTCGCGAAACTCAAATCATCAATGTGGTCTGGAAGAAACCATACTTGAGTCAGAGTGGTGTCTTTGACGTCGTCCTGGATCATGTACTCCATCAATTTCACTGCTCTTATTTCCATTCAGAATGTCTTTGATGTGCTGCACAATAAGCCCTATGGCCACTGAAAACAAAGAGGACACATGAAATCTGAAGCAGTGACAGCCTATAAACCTTACTGTATTCACTCGTGAGTGAAGGTCAAGCCTATGTATAAGATGACACTCCTTTTTTGAAGCTCCACATGAGATTTTTGTCAATCCTGGAAAGAAATGCCTTGGAAAATTGATATACACGTAGATCAACGAAACAATAAGACCCACAACAAAGAACTACATGCAGCTGAATTTTTTTGGCCTTCATTGCTTGTCATCGTAGGCTAATTTTTGCACAATGTACGTAGGATTTACAAGACTGTTTTCAATCAGCCCACAAGAGCTTGTGGCCTGTGTAGAACATGAAGATGGCATTTTGGATAGGCTTTTTGGTTGGAAAAAGGTTGACTTACGTATACCTGACAGATAAATAAAATACACCTCTTAATATTAAGAGGCCCAGCCGTAGTCCTTCATACTGCTGCTCTTCATCTCATCTGCCATGTTTAGGATGGTAAAATTTGAAAAAGGTCAAGGCCCTGACCTAGCCTCCCATTCTTCATTCCCAGACATTCTTTTTTATTTTTACTATTTTCTTTATTCTCAGACATTCTTATTATGAACTATTGTCATTCAGTAACTCAGAGTGGTGGATACCAGGTTTTGGTCAGGTCTTACTGTTTATAGCAATAAGTTAAATTTTTATATTCTCTACCTGTGTTATCTGATCCTCTTGGTATTATCACATCAGCATACTTTTTTGTCTGCAAAATCAGTATTATAGTCAGGTGGGTATATGAGGAGAGCTCATGCTACTAAACTTCCATGCCAAAGATAAATGTTCCATACCAATGGGTGAGGTTCCTTACATTGTATCTGCCATCCCGACCAACAGATTTGCTCAATCCAATTACCCAGACAGTATTATCAGCTAATCACGGCCCAGAAAACATGGTTTTCAAAGAAGCCTTACAAGGGTCTGGATTTCCTCATCTACAAAGGTCTATTTAACAATTATTCCTCGAACCTGAATGGGCTCTCGGGCTATTGACTCAGAGGCCATGAGGGCGAGAGGAACAAATATTGTTTTAGTAAAATCCACCTAGTTGGTCAAAAATATTGAGACAAAACAGCTTTAGCTAGTTAAAGCTAGACTGCCGCCAAAAAGCCGGTGCTTTTCGCTACTAGTTGGCTATAACATATAGCCTAGTAGTAGCTCAACCAATCAGAATGCAGCATTGATAATAGACCACTAGTTGGATTTTACTAAAAGCAGATAGGCAAAGTGATAAAGTTGAACCTCAACTAACGGCTACCTCTACACAATGGCCATCTCCCCACAAAAGCCACTATTTTGGTGGACAGTCCATATATTGACTCTATTTGTTCAAACCTTTCTACAATGGCCACTTTTTTCGGTCTCCAAGGTTGCCATTGTGGAGAAATTCAACTGTACATAATTATAATTATAGTCACAATGTAATTGCTTGACTTATGTGAAGGAAATGTGGGTAGCCTTTGGTAATTTGAAATAACAGGATTTTGGTCAATATTTAAGAAAATGCAGCTCAGTGTTCTAACAGGATTTCAGTTTTCTTAAACATCTGTTCCACAGTCCCACTTTATCAAAAATGACATTATTCTGTATCCCACTCTTTTTTTTAAGATTCCAGTCCTAATTTCCTGAATCCTGGCATTTAAATAGGTTAAATGCCATCCCAAAAATGTACTGGGACCCTCACAGATGTAAAACAAATTTTAATTAATTCATGTCATGTCTTCCAAAAATAGGTGACCTGCTATACCACTGAATAATAAAGTAAAATTTATTCCAAAGTAATGCATCAGTCAATATAAACCCCCGCATCCCCCGGCCAGGACATAGGCGGGTATAATTTTGATAAGGGCTTACTGCTAAAGTTGTAAAATGCCCCACACCCAAGGGTCATGCAGCTTTTTCCTCTTATTGAAGCTAATGACCCCACTCATATCCACTGCTCTTGTTGGAAAAAGGTCAAAGGGACAGGTTAATGTATTTGTCAAGTAACACATGTTGCTGCATAATATGGTAAAATACAGTATATGTCCTGGGGTGTGGGGTTTATGACTGGTGCATAATTCAGGCAAAGAAACACAACATGAAAATGTTCCAAATAAAACATTTTTTTATATATAATATAATTTAATTGCAAGTAAAACACAAAGAACAAAAAAAGAATACACAGAATAAAATATTAATTGGAAGAAAAAAATTACATGAAGTAAATAACTAACTAACTAACTAAATAAAAAGTAGCAAATTTCACATAATTTACATAATCATACATAAATAAAACATGTGAAGTTAATAAATGTAAAAAAGAAAAAAAGAAGCTGCATATTTAAAAAAATTCAACTTATCAACATAATATTATCGAATTAAAATATTATAAAATAATAAGAAAAGTTGGAAACTTACAGGAAGACAAAATTCCTCAAAAGCTGGTTTAACAAAATTGGCATATGTTGCCAGCACCTGTTCCAGATCCCTTCCTCGTTCCTGAGTGTCACGTAAAACTAAAATACAACATGAACATCATGTAAATTCATCGATATACAGCAAATACCATGATTGACTTATTAAGTAAATACTACATTTTCAGTTTAATTTCATTTATAAATTGCTTTATTTAAAACAATGTACCTATTTTGAAATAATAAGTACTCATTATCTTGTTAATTCAATTATATGTTGATGTTGATGTATCTGTTTTTCTTTATTGTCATGTTTCAACCCTGTTATTGTAATTTTTGTTACTTTTCCTTCCCGCCTCGATTAGCTGTGCCATTTTGCGGGCAAGGGTCAATAATTATGATACTGTATGTATCCAAAGTCTTTTTAATAAACTTGAACTTGAACTTGAAATACAGGTACAAATGTAGCCCTGCAGTTATTTACGAAACATAGTAGTAAGACTTCATTACAAGTCCAGTTCAGTCATGTTTTCTAACCTCTTTCTATAAAGTACATGACATCAGGGCCCAGTTGTACGAAAGGTGGATGACATTATCCACTGGATAATAAACCACTGTCTTGTGGATAACGCAATTGGTTTCCCTTTTACTTCTCTGCTGGATCATCGTGATTTATCCGGTGGATAGGACTATTCAAACTTTGAACACCCAGGCCAGTTCATTCGAACATACGGTTTAGTCAAATGTCTTCATAATTACCCTAGTTTTTCATATCTGATCAAATTCTTACAACTTTCCCTTAGGTCAGTTAATGACAGTAATATCATTGTTTAGATTAGAAATGTCTTCAATTTCAATATTAAACTACAGAACTTACTTTAGAATGTACTCAGTTGTTTTATTTCAGAGCTAACTTGTTATGAGTTCATTTACAACAAATTATGGACTAAAGGCATGTTCCTTCAGAGTTTCTCTGCATTCATAAAGTATCAAATGATTTATAAACTATTACTTTTAAGGCAAAAATACAAAGGTCTGTCTCATGAAATGTCCCCAGCAATGGGAAGCAATGAGAAGAAGTAGTGTATTCATAGGCTACAATGTATTGTCTTATATAAAGTCAAAGAAAAGGCTTGAAGAAGGGCAGGAGTCCTCTTTTGGAATTTCATTTTAAGGTTCATTTGTTAACACAAGGGGAAGCCAACTACACACACTTAAGTTATTATCTAACCTCTTCTTGACAATCTAGTGTCACTGTCTGTATCCACAAATAACTTCATGTTGAGCATATCACGAAATTCCTTGAAATAGATTGTGAGTATGCCTTCAAACATAATCACATCAGTTGGGTATATTGTAATAGACTCCTTTTTCCTGTACATGTAAATTAAATACAAGTGATGTAACTTATTTTAAGTCATTCAACTTCTCAGTAACTAAACACTGGAACTCCGCCTTTCAGCCACCGCATTAGTACAGTCTTCTCATTATTATGGCCACTTTTTTCAGCCCAGCAAAATGGCCATAGATTTTCTTATTAAAAAAACCTGTTAATGTGGTCACCCATTAATACAACCAATGGCCACATTTTAAAATCCTGAACAGCAGAATCTCTTATAATTTCACCCCGTAAATACAGTCACTTCTTCGAAATTTAGAAAATTAAAATGCCTATGACATGTCAATTTTAGTGACCAAGTACTCTGTGCCTGTTCAACTGTTTTTAGACTACAGTACACAAAAAGTGCACTTGTTGCCAAATTTTAAAAGTGTTTTACATACTGAAGGGAAATATTAATTAGTTTCTTTCAATAAATATTACAGTACAGTACACGATACATGTATCTACATTCCATTTGTTTATTAATGAGAACAGTTGTTCAAGAAATGCGAATGCGCTGTACAGTGTGTTTGTCATTACACGGCCGTGTAAGTCGTGAAATTTGAGCCTGCCCCAATAATACGGCCATCCTGTCATACCAACAAATTTTTTTGACCCATTGGTGACCGTGCCAATGGGGTTCCACTGTACTTGCAAAAGTTATTCATGTGAACAAATTAATGTAACATTTCAGGGCAAGAGGTCATGTGCTCAACCAGTTCCATCTTGGAGTTTGCATCTTGCAATTTTCAAGCAATGGTCTTTGCATCTACGGAAACCTTTGATTATAGCATTCATCACCCCTCAATCACAATTATAGGTACAACTGTATTACTGTATAAAGGTCACCTAAGAAAGCTGTCGACTTTCTACATGTAATAAGTTAGGCACATTACCAAAGAACTCACCTGGTAGCATTGACAGAGTCGTAAATTGGTATTTGAACAGTTTCTCCTGCTTTTATTTTCTTTAGGGTATCAAGTGTCAGCTCGTGGTCAAAGGCATCTACCAAAATAATAATAAACTGTTAGATATCATTTAATTATTAAGACATTAACTCAAGAATGCAAGCTTATTATTTAGCTATAATTATGTATAAATAATGTGTGCGTATTTAATTATAATACCTGTTATCTCAGTGCAAGCATACACGTGCATTAATCTTAACGTTGCATACAACTAACCCAAAAAACAAACAAACTCGAGAAAGGTTGATTCTGTTTGTTTGTTGGACATAAATCAAAATCTAAATTTGTAAGTCAGATAATTTTATTTATTTACCAGCTTTTCTCGACACAGGCCTGCCCAGATTGTGCATGAACAGGACTCAGGTCCCATGTGAGGTGCCATCCCTACTCAATCCCACAACCCGTAAAGGTTGGCCACACCACAGGGGTCTACAACCCCTACTCGTTTTGAATAGTGATGTGGGTTCTTTTACGTCCCACAAGAACAAATTAGTGAAAGTGCTGTGAGATGGGAGCTACGGTTTTTCGTCCTTATATCTGAGAAGACTAGAAACTCTAACCATTTGCAGATGTCATTACAAATGCAGCACTTTCTTCTCAGTTATTTAAAGACCTTGAGTGTTGGTCCAGCCGAGGTTTGAACCCACGACCTCCTGCTCAGCAGACCAGCACTCTACCAACTTAGCTAACCAGGTGGCCTGTGTAGCAAGTGTTTCTGTGAAAGTTTCTCGTGAAAGCTGGAATTGGAGAGAATTATTAAAGCAAACTGATAACAGAAAGTCACCTGGGTGATCAAAGTTAAAATTGCCAACTTTAGCATCTTCGCCTTCCTCTGGAGAGAGTTCTCTGTAAAAGCTATCTTGGCTAATAATAACAACTCTTCTTTGATCGGATTCAACCCTGTCCTGGTCCAGTTGCTCCATTATTTTTGCACAAACTGTTGACTATGAAGGTCAATGAGCAATAAAATTAATATTTAATATTTTTTTGCATTACTTAGCCTGTGAAAATGTCTGTCATTTTGCAATATGCCACAGATGGTTTCCCTGCAAAATGATGTCTGCAGAATGAGAGCAGAAAATCCATACTGATGAAATGTCACTACCCAGATCAGGACATAGTGGGAAAATTGCTTCAACCAATCATACACTACTCAGTTCTGGGTAATGAAATGTCATCAGCGTGAAATCCTCAGTCATCAGCTTGTCACAAAAATAATGTCGGCTGTTTTCTCAGGCTAAACATAACTACAGTGTAGTATAAAATTAATGTTGAACTTGTATTTAAAAATTATACTCAATTCATATTTAGTGGAACACTTACATGTACATAAAAAGTTATACCCTGTTTCAGATGATACCATCTACTTATAAGTACAAAACCTTGGATGTTGAGACAACATCTTCATAAACTGTTGTGTATAGAGGTATGGGTATGGTGGCCCACATGCTGCAAATAAAGTAAAGTTGCGGCAAATAAAATAAAGTTGCTGCAAAGGAAAAATAGTCGCGGCTGCAAATTAATTGCCAGGATCATATATGCAGAAACTGATTTGAAATAAAGTGTTGACAGGCTAAACATAACTCATAAGCTTGTGGACCTCGTGATAGGGTAAAACATGACCCTAGAGTTACTTTTTTCCTTCTTTTCTTTCTTTCACCAAGGTTATGTAGAGCATACAGTATTCTAAACTCTGACTGAGTAAATCTTACTTTTGCTGCTCTGAGTCTAACATTTAGATTTCATGAAGCTTTCCATTTCATGCATATAGTGTAGTTACTTCCCGTGGTTTGTTTCGGACAGGAATGGATCTCTGATTTTCTTTGAGTACTTTGACCACTGTTAAAGCCTAAAGACCGCCCCCCCCCCCCTACTCCCCTCAGTAAAAATCGGAGAAGAAGCGTCAGTGATTCACTGTTGATAATCGTGTATGGAGGCCATGTGATTTTTCCTGGAATGTGTGGAAAATGATTTGATTGGCTGTTATTCGTAGATCACTACATCATGTAATTGAGGGATTTTGATTGGCTTTAGGACCCGTTGTCAAAACATAGCAGGTAACCAGAAAATTATTACCTTTACGGACAACTACACTCATGTAGCTTTTCAGAACCTCGGATTTCGGAGAAAAGAAAAGAAACTGAAATCTTTATTGAAAGGTTTTTGAGTTGACTAAAAGGCTTTAGGCTTCAAAGCAGTCAAAGAAAAACCAGTTCTAATATAAACGGCATCCAAGATCAAATTCTGTCACAAACACCTACAGAAACAATAACAAAAAACTACAGGAAATAATAATTTACTGTACATGAGACATATACTAGCTTCTAAATGCTAGAATGAAAGGAAAAAAACAAGACTTGTTTAGTCAAAGTCTACGGTACTCCATGCACTATGACACATTATCTATGCACTAAAAAGAAAAGAAGGAAAATTTTTGTTGCCAAAGAAACACTAAGGTCACGTTTCACACTATCACGAGCTCATGAGTCATGTCTGACTTGTCAACACTTTATTTCAAAATAATGACTTTCCGTATCCAGTGGGAAGGCTTTCATAAGAACATGGATCTTTTCCTTCAATATGGGCTTGTAAGAACATTTTTCTTGCTTGGTGTAGAGTGAACCGATTTTAAAAACGTCTCACTCTCTCAGTTGCTTGATGGAAATAAGATGCATGCACCAACATTTTGAGAACTGGAATGACATGAAACATGAGCCACGGAAATTTTGGTTGGCGGAAACTATTTTTTAAATATATGCAAAGTTATTCCCATCCACGATTACCAAAGGTGAATCACAGACACACCTTCTCCGAGTTTTCCTGAGGGGAGGGGGATCTGTACACAGGCTAGAACTCTAGGGTCATGTTTTAAACCATCACAAGGTCCACAAGCTTATGAGTCGTGTCAACACTTTTAAGTGTATTTCAGATCAGTGTGTCAAAACTTTCCTGTCATTTTACAGGGCTGAAAATAATGAACAGCAGGTTGCCGGTCATGATGACCGGCCAAATATTTTTTAGCCCGAACAAACCCCGATTCTGGCCGTCAAATAATGAATACTAATAATTTTTTTTTGCCTAAGGAATAAGCAATTATGCTGGCAATAGATCGTTATTACTACATTGACGTTCACATTTTTGACAGCAAATTGGTGAAAAATGCATTTGCACGTTGTAGAGTTCCTTTCCGCGGTTTTTGCGCGTTTTAATGTTACGTTCTACCTTGAGTATCATTGCATGGCGGTGTCTCAAGTCTCTACAGGTAAAAAGTGAAGCGTAAATCCTTTTCAAACTCCAAGGGTTCAGGAAACGGAATACACATACAGTTCAGCAAACTTTAGAAATTACGAAAAAAAAAAAAAATTGGGTTATTTTACAAAATCTGCACATGCTTGTTTTACGCTGATGTTCCGAAATGAACATCGGTGAAACTTGATCTTTTTCCTTGCCTGGCACGTGATCAAAAGTCACTTCCTTAAAGAAGAATCGTCGCTGATATTTTCAGCAAAGAAGTTGATTTGCATTGGCGAGAAGTTTGTTCCACAAACAGCGTGTTGATGATCAGAAGTCAATAAATAAATTTGGGTCATCGCGCAACATTTTATCGCGAAGGGCTCAAATATCAACAGAAATTTGCATAAAGTTGTTTCCAAGATCGAGAATCTAGCGCCACGATAGACGACGACCTTCCCTCTTGAGTAGCTTAAATTTTTATCAGACCATTCTGGCATCGAGTCTGCAAACGAGATTCATGTTAAGAAATTATTATTAATCGATGCGCTAACATTTTATTCCTGGAGAAACACAGGACGACCTGTTGAGAATTGCGATCGATTTGCCTGAATTCCTTTGAATTCCCAAAGAAGGTCACATTTCTGATTACAGCAAAGCCGAAAGTACAGTACGACTTGCAACGTTGCGTTATTTTCCAACTCAGTTTGTTATTCACTTTGTTGCGTTAGATTACGACATGACGACATGAAATTAATTTATTACGGCGTTCTTTTTCTTAAAAGGGTTTAGTGCAAAGCAGCAAAAAACGCCAAAGAGAAAAGAAATCATTGCAGCGTTATAGAGCATTAAGTGACAACTGTATGGAAAATAAAGTGTTTGTATCCAAAAATGACCAGTCAAAATGACCGGCGAGACCGGAGTTTGTCCGGTCAAGTCCGCGATCAGGCCAGACATTGTCCGCTGACCGGCTGTTATTTGCAGCCCTGAAATTTTATTTGCAGCAACTCATCTTACTTGCAGCGACTTTTTTTTTTGCAGCATGTCCCCTGTGGGCCACTGTATGAGGTTAAAATAGATTCAGTCTAGCTGTAGTTGAGAGAATTTGACAAAAGACCAAAGACAAGACATGCCCTTAAAAATGGTACAGTTTCCATC
>CALNXI010003574.1:0-15809 GCA_942486025.1 Porites evermanni
AAGCCGTTTTATCGTCTTTCTTCTATCTTGTCAGTCATAGGAACAGAGGAATGTCGTCCTTAATTTACCGGTGGTCTGCATTTTACATGAACACAATGTTGTGGGAGGGTTCTATCCGGCGCAAAACACATTCACGGTGCTGGCTGGACAATTACAATGTGGTTTATTGTCTCTGTTCAAAGACCCAAAGGAAAGATGATCTTGTTCACTGCTAAAAATTTATTGTTAAAAAGAGGCAATGTGTGGCGTATGGTGTGGAAAACAAAAATCATTTATTGTGATCCGTCATACACGGAAGCTGCGTATTAGTTAGTATTGCAAGCTGAAGATCCTTTTTAAAAACTATTTTCGCGTACTGTAGCGATATTATTGGTTATTAGTTAATATATTGCATCTAAACAACCCATTCTTCTTTTGATATTTATGACTAACAGGTGCGGGTCAAACTGTTGACCAGAATAACACGATCAAAGAACAATTCTATATTTATAGTTTGCTGAAGTTATTCAATAATCTATTTTTATATATTGGTTGAATCCGTTTAATTAAATCAAAACGACTAGCCTGAGAATACAACCGTCTGTCCACGCTCCTCTTAGCGGTTAGGGACCTTTCCGCAAGAGCTGTATTCGCAGGCTAGATGACGACCAACAAAGACAAAACACAAAACCGAGCACTTCCATATAAAAAGGGGGACACTAACATTGATAACTCAAGCTAAAATAACCCTTTTGTTATCTACGATGATATTTATCGCTTTTTATTGTAGGCGCAACTTTCAAGAAAACTTCCAAGCGGGCGAAGCCATTGAGGAAACTATCGCACGTTGGACGCTTACCCAAAGGTGGGTCAATGATTCCTCGATTTTCTTACAATTACCTTTCTGCAACCGAGTTGTGGCGGAGGCTATTGTATTTGTGCTTTAGTTTAGTGACATTATTATCTTAATAGGGCACTGTTATGAAATTAGAAATGTAAACCAAAGATCCTTTCACAACGGAAGCCATAAAGACTAAAGATATTTAGCTAAGGCTAATTTCTTTAAGTTGTGGTAAACAGTATCGGAAAAATCGCACAAAATTAATTATTATCTTCTTGCTTTATTCCACAAATTCGTTTGAAATCTTCGACTTCTATGCAAGGCATGAACCCGGGATTCATTATGACAGATAAAAGATGATTATAGTTTTAACAAATTTACAAGATTTCCCGGAGTGCTTTTTAATTGGAATTAAATTCTCTTTAAGCTCAGTTTAATGGAATATAATTTTAAAAGAAATATTTTTTGAGGCAGCCAAAAGGAATGTTCAGTCTGTGTTACCATCTGAATGAAAATTCACAAATATCATGAGCCATCCGATGAGGCTTTATTGACTACGGCTATATGTAGTGCTGCTTAGACATTCTTTTTTTTGGAAAATTCCTTTTAAGATGAGTGTGTTGATTTAGTTATTAAAGTGTCATCATTTATTTTGCAGCTTCTCAACCAAAGAATGAAAATGGACAAAAAAAGAACGCGATGCAAAGCATCATGCAACAACCTTCCCATGACCAAGTTGCCGGTAAGGAAAAGTATTGGTGAATAAAGCTTAAGAGAGACACACTGCTCCTAATTTAAATCTCTTTGGGATTTAGATTTCTTCAGAGATAAGTAATGATAAGTAATTTTGGACCTTGGTTGATATTTCTTAGAAAGTTATAACCGTTTCACGAGTTTAGATAAGCGTCAGTTTCGCGAAGTGGTCAGAAAGGGAAAGAGATCTGGAGCCCTTTCTGGCGGGTTTATTCGCCATTTTTTAAAACTGTTGCACCCTCCTCTTCTCACCTTTGCGGTGAATTCTCTTTTCTTTGGCTATAAACTATTTAGTTCAGATTTTAATTTCTGCTTTAAGATCTTAAAATTTCTTCGTCCATTTTTCTTTCACAAAAACGTTTCAAAAATCATCCAAAAATTCTGAAGCATTTATTTTGCCAGGGGCTCTCACCAAGAGCCATACCGAATAGAGGCATTATTCTATCAAATGACATTTAGTGAGATTTAAAAGGAAAAAGCTAAAATATCGGGAGGAGAAAGCATGGCCATAATGCTTCCTTTATCGGTTTCTTCGTTCTGAAAGACTCATTAAACAAGCTTCGGTTGTATGTTTTTAAGTTGAATTCTGATTGGTTACTAAGTAAACATATTTTTCCCACAGCAATGCAAAATCCCGAGGGTTTACAAGCAAGCGAGACGGACATAATAAATCACCTTCAAAACTATAACAAGCACTACCTCAACAACGAAATGGCAGCTGAGACTGGTAATTAGCACTAAATCTTTAACATGATGACTTCTCGAAGCTAGAACGACGATAATGTTCATGAGGCTAGTCACTCAGTAAAAATTCCAGTTATAATAGACCAATCAGAATCGAAAACGTGAAAAACAAGCAACTTTTGCCATATAAAGAAACTAATAGTTGGTTTTAAAATTACCGACCTTGTTTGCCTTGACTGGTTAGCACCGCCAATGTTCACCAATTTTAGAAAAGGCTGGAAACGTTCTATTTAAAATAAGTCGCAACCTGGCTATACCCAAATTTGTGGGCCAAAATCGTCTCTAAAACAGAAAAGAGCACTTAGCAAAACAAATTTGTTAGCATCAAGCATATTAAAAGGCAAAAGGCTTCACTTCTGTTTGGTTTGCGTCAAAAACGCCTTTGTTTAATAATCTCTGTGACAAATCTCGTCAAATTTTGTTGTAACATTGAAACCGAGGATTTTTTTATGTCACTTCTGCGGTTCAGCCTGCAGTTCCTCCTGGCGAAATGTCCCTAGCTCGCAGGAGGAGCTAGGAGAAACGGCTGTATTCGCAGGCTAGTTAAATTATCGATGAGTGTTAGGGTTAGATACATCATGATATGTTCGAAAACTTGAGCACTATGCTTTTGAGCGTCACCCTCAAAATAATAGCATTATACCTTAAATCATGCTCGAAAAGTAGCATTATGCTCGACTGATCTTAGCTATATTTGATACCCTTTTCCATGCCTGCAGACAAAAAATTCACCTTCATATGCCAGAAACACAATATTGCACTGCATCAATCAGTTACAAATTTACAAGAAATAAAAGAAAGATAATGCTTAAAACCACTCAAAATGTCTTCTTTTAATGGAACTCTCCCTCGTTAGGATACTCTCTGATCAGTTTGCAGCTCGGCATAATGATGCAACGGTGCAACCAGAGCTTGAAAGTGGCAAGGCGAAGCCTTTGAATAAGTTAATTCCTTGCTAAAAGCACGCGAAAGTTAAAAAGTCTCATATTTACATTTAAGGAATTATTAATTTTTCACTATTTTCTTAATTCTCTCTATGCAAAGAAGGCCCATTATGCCGGCATTATGCTCGATGCTTCGACTATAGCATTTTAGTAAAATCCAACTAGTGGTCTATTATCAATGCTGCGTTCTGATTGGTTGAGCTACTACTAGGCCATATGTTATAGCCCACTAGTAGCGATATGCGCGGGCTTTTTGGCGGCAAAAAAGGATTAAAGTCTAGCTTTATCTAGCTAAAAGTTTTTAATTCTCGATATTTTTTACCAACTAGTTGGATTCTACTAAAACAATGATTCCTCTCACCCTCATGGCCTCTGAGTCAATAGCCCATTCGGCCTTCGGCCTCATGGGCTACTGACTCAGAGCTCATTCGGGCTCGAAGAATAATTGTTAAATGCCCAAAATTATGCCGGCATAATGTATCTAACCCTGGTGAGTGTTAACTGATTATAGGACACACCCTAGCAGCTCCAATAATAATAAATTCATTTCTACTTGATTTCAGCTCTCCTGGCGGACAATGGCATTGATGATGATTCGGCACTTAAGATCTCCAACATGGCGGCTTTGCCCAATGGATTACCCCATCACGGAGTACAAGTAGCTAACGCCGCCATCAAAGCCAAGATCAGCAGCAGCGTTAAACAAGTTCACGGATCCACTGACCACCAGCAGGCCTCAACTTCACCCGGAGGATACGATCCAAATGCGTACCTTAACGACGCAAACTCATGGCCAGAATACAGTATTCATGATTCTGACTACAGTAACTTCCACGCCGTGGAAATGAACAACATGAACGGTGAAAACACGGATATGCCTCCCATGTACAACAAGCCAAACATGTACGACAAACCAGACGAAAGCCCCGAAATGGGCTTTCAAAACATGGGAAGCGAGGGGGGAGTGGAATATCTGGGAGATCAAAAGTTCCCCCAGGGGAAAGCAGAAGGTGGTGCGATTAATGATGAGGTTAAGGAGGTGGAGGAAGAGGCGTTGCAGAATGAGAAAAGTGAGGAAGATCATCCGCAGGAGGGTTCAGAGGATAAATCGGAGAGTTCCGAAGATAAAGGGGAAAATACAAAGGCTCCAGGTAGTTCGGATGAAATGAAGCCAGCTGACAGCAGCGAAGCTAGTGGAGATAGCAAAGCGCAAGGGGATGGGAAGGCAGAAGCGCAAAACAGCCAACAATTGCAGCAAAAAAAGCCTGAAAATATCCCGCCGGCTCAAATCAAAGATGCCTCCTCACCAAATCAGCAAAATGGACCGCAACCACAAGTAGCACGGCTGCAACAGCAGCAGCAGCAGCAACCACAGCAGGATAAAAGTACTTCTTCAAAGCTAACTTCTGCTGCAGTGGCCCAGGCCGCAGCCGTCTCACTTCCCCCCAAGGCCCTCTCCTCCTTACTAAGCAGATTAAAGGCTGTCGGGATTACAAGAGCCCAAGGTCAAGGTCAAATACAAAAAAACGGAAGTAGTTTCCAAGCTCATATACCTCAGGATATCAACCCGGCAAAGGAGATGACCCAATCAGCTGCCCAACGCCTCAAGGTTATGAAGCTGAAGACCAACTGAGTGATCTATTACATCTTTTGCCAAGAAAGATAGAACTAATTTCTCTATCTCAGACGTTAGCGGAGTGGTAACTGATCGGTAACAACAACAGCGCAATGCACACTGCGGATACTAAAGAGGGTTTAACCTGTCGTTTCTAGACAAAGACTCGATTATTTACGTACACATCTTGACCATAATATAATAATCAGGAAAAGTCACAAACCCTGATAAATTGAGTACGCCATTTGAAATAAGGCTATAGTTTGTAGAGAAGACGATTTGTATATTAAAAACCATCGACCATTTGTAATTGATTAAAAAAGTGTAAGAAGAGAAATAAACTTGTGTGGACTTGTTGATATCCCGCATCAAACCTGTTTTTATTCCAACCTGGCCCTGTCACACCTAATATCAGTTATATTGGCGAAATCAAAAAAAATCACAAAGAAACTCTTAATCAGTTTCAATTGTAAATTCCCAAGCAATAACTAGTACTATGCAAACATAGGATTGCTCTGGCTACTGCAAGTAACTGGTACCCGGGTGAAAACATTAGGCCCCTGGTTGAAGTGATACCGGCTTTCAGGTTTTCATAGCGAAATTTCAATAACCCTTTCGACAGCTACTGTTTGCCCAGTGACGAATCTTTATTACACCCACATACGCAGCTCACTTCAAAGCCATATCTTACCGCAGTCTGATCTTACCGTATGAACTCGAAAAGCGTTGCGACGCTTATTTTAAAAATATTTTGACTTGTCAGAGTGTGGCACACTTATTCGAGGACGGCGCTTAATTAAAATTTTCACTCTTGATCACATAGTTTTAGACGGAGGAGGCGATATTGGACTTCAAAATGGCGGCTCGACAACAAGGCATCCCCTGGCATTTTATTGACGAAAACGAGTCCTCGACATCGCGGACTTACATCGCACATGGTTATTCGTTTTTGCAGTGTTCAATTTGCTTTAATACCCTTGCTAAATCTTTATAATCAGCTGGCACTGACCAAATTTGGAAGATGCGGGCAATATATTAATCATTAATGTCACGTATAAATCCAGAAGTCAAGGAAATAGCGAAAGAGTTCACAACGATGCGATGACGAAATAGCCGAATTATTGACAAAGGATATTTCTACGCCATACCAGATGGCTTTTCCCTGCGTGTCGAAACGAAAAGTTATCCGTTTTATGAAGAAAAACGGCCGGGTCTCGTCTGGTACAAGTCGCTAGCACACATTGATTATTAGAGACTTTTAGATTCGAAGACGAGAACCAGTACGAGTACGAGATTTGACTATTATTTAGTTTTTTTCCGGTGTTCTCAATAAATAGGCACCACTGAAAGCTTCATTTTACTTTTTCTTTCAACAGAAAAATAGCACTGTTTTCTTTATTGAAGGAGGTTAGCCCTGTTGCGAACGCACAATTGTAAACCTTCTTACATTTGATAACTTGTTCCCGCCATTCAATACTACACGGCTATCACTTTTTCCCGCCAAAATGACGCTGCTACTAAGAATTTTAGCGAGAATGTCGTAGTTAATAGCGGAAACAAGTCATCAAAGTTAAAAGTTTTATCATTTTGCAATAGGTGAACTGTCTTTACCTCCTTCAATAAAAATAAGAGTGCTAACTTTAAATGAAATCTGGTCCTCATGCGGTCGTCCACGGCCTCGAATTTAACCCTTTCAGTGCCAAACGTAGTTAAAGGCAAATTTCGACCAGATTTCCAAATTTCATTTTCTAACATTTTGAAAAACAAAAAGTACCATGTGTAAGTACAAGCAGGGAGCTTTCATTTGAATGGTCACATCATAGGATTTCGTCCACAAACGCAAAAGTTACAGTCACCTCTCAAAACTCCATCAAGCACTCCGGCAGTGAAAGGGTTAAAGGTCTCTAGCCTATTTTGATGGAGCAGAATGTTTGGAGCACTAAAATTCAATTATAGTCTTTACTTTTTGCTAAAACACTCGACTTGAATATTTACTTTCGTCTCACTTGGTTCCAGTCCTCGTTCCTACTTATTCACTTCCGTCACGGTCCTAATACCTATTCACACCACATCAATGTGTGGCACAGAACCTATCCGATATTAGAGATTGGCGCGGTGCAGGATTCGCTCCGTTGCAGATATCGCGCCGAAAACATTGTTCTGATATGTGAGCAGAAGCTTTAACCGATATGGTTTTCGTGCCGGTGCAGTAGCTATCCAGTATAGCGTGAACATGACCTAAAAATGAGCGAAACGAATTTAAAGATACTCGAGAAAAATATTGCTCGATGGATGTCATGATCTGTTTTTTGTGGCGTAACGCGAAGTTAGCTTTAGGTGCGATCGGAGACAGCACATGATGTAAACTAGTGCTGATTTCACGGCTTGCTGTCCTGCAAAATTGCTATTGATCGATTTATTATGCTATTTTACAGAGGAAAAGGTACCAACTTGGTGATAAAATCTTGACGGTTAGTGTTGATGTGTTCTGCCTTAAAAATGATTGGAAAAACATGAGAGAATCACCAAGAAATCACGACAAAAATGGCGCAAAAAGTAGCCTGCAGGCACGTGAAAGGAACTAAAAGAAGAAAGCGAAAAATCATCATAACGACCACTGTTTTGATTGCCTTTTGGAGATGATCCTTAACTTTTCTCCAGATTCAGCTTTAGATTAGGCCATTTGCTTTATTTTGGCAGTCTACGAGAATTACGCCGGGTCAATGGTTTTACGTTGCTCTGAACACTCAAGGGAATATCGCCAGCAATAATTATTTGATGACCTCATTTTTCATTCTTAATGAGTCTAAACCGTCGGTTAATTCCTCTAAAACGAGTTTGCCCTTGTGACTTGCCAAAATGGCGTAAGTCCGCCACGGAGAATGCCGTTTCTTCGGTTTCTATCTACTTAAAGGTAGGTAGTACCTTTTGGTTTATACAGAACATAGACACTGAAACATTGAACCCAACGTAATAAATCCTATTTTATTTTTCACGCTTCAAAGGGCTTAAAAATGAAGTGAAGATGTGAAAGAAAAAGCCGGGGGATATAAATGTAATAATCTTTTGCCTAAAATAATCTATCGCAGGTTCTGGTTATCAAATCATCAAGGTTACTTTTGTTTTGGTTGCTACGCTTAGTAAATAAAGGGGGCTTAAGATAAATGAAAGGTAATTAAAAGATTGAACTTTTCCGCTTCTTGCTGCGGTTATTTCGCTGTTTATAAATTGAAAGTCAGGAATTGTAATTAGTTTTATCAAGCTGAGAACTCATTGGACTTAAAAGAGGCAAAGAAACCGAAGTACAACATATAATGGATTTCAGAACAGGTTTCTTAGTTTGTTTCTTTTCAGTAATAGGTCTTTAAATACCACAAAAGTACTGAAGTTATAAAACTTGATTCAACTTTTTTCTCCTAAAGTCTGTATTCAGAGAGAAACTCATAAAAATATTAAAGCAACGTTTTGGCGCTGCAGTAATATGGCTTCCAACATTAAAAATAGGACATATTTTAACCAGTTTTTTATCTAGGAGTTTGTCGTTAGCTTGTGTTTACCTCACGGGCCACTGATTACTTTGGCACCTTGAGTTTGTTTTCTGTTTCACGCAGGTCGATCACCTAAATTTAAAAGTCGGGATCGTAATATTGTTACTAACAATATATTCCTCGAGATGTATACCCTAGGCATCCTTAGCAGTAATGTCCTGTGCACTCTGTTTCTCGCGTTCAAAGTGGGCTCCACTTATGAGGAAGTGTTATCTTAAAGACGGCAACTAAGCTCCCGCTGTGACCACTGTCAGTGTTATGCTTAACTTAGTGCACCTGCAGCACCCTTATTTCATTTTCTTGAATCAGTATATACAAAACATTACGACAATTATTTACTAGATGTTCACAATACCGGTGATGTTTTTATACAAAGTGGTTATAATTTTTAAATTATAACCACTTTCAAACTAAACTTTCAAACTAGACTGTAAACTAAGATTTAAAAATCTTAGTTTACAGTTTAGTTTGAAAGTCGCGGATGTAAGCTAATTATTAAAGATCTTATGGCTTTTCAGATTGTCGTTGTCGGGACAAGTCACCGATCAAAGATAATATGTTGAGGCTGGAGAATCTAAGCATTTTTGTCTTTGGGTTCCCTACGTTATTAGGTGAGTTATTCAGTACCCTGCATTGGAAGAATTATTCATTTAATACTATAAACAGAATGAGAAGAAATGTAATCACAAAAAAGCTCTTGAAGAAAGCATAACATCGAGTTCCAGTTAAGCATATTTTATACCCCTCTCCCAAGAGAAATTTTATCAACATAATTAAGAGAAAATACAAAGGAGTTGATGTTTGTTAAGGGAAAAAGCCTTATATGACAATAGGAGTCAGATTGAGATCAATGCAATCGATATCGACTACTCATAATAAAGGTAATTTTCAGCAACTAATGGCAACTTCATTCAAGAGTTTTTTTATTTCTAGTATTCATCTTAATTATGTAATTAATGTCTGGGCCAAGTATTCAGTTAAAGCGTTGCAAGCATTCTGAGCTGAATATTTTTTAAAAAACTGTTTCTTTCGTGATCATTAGAAGGCTGTGAGTATTAGGTTGGGGAGAAAAGAGAGAAAGGAGATCTCCCTCCTTTTTGCTACTTTTTCTCTTGCAGTGCTTGTGAGCGTGAAGAGGAGTGCAACTGAAGCTTCAGGTTTGTTTCCGCCTTCTAAACCTTTCAACACAAATGGACTATAGGCTTGTAACGCATTTTCCCTTCTTCCCGCGTGTAGATTGTGAAGATTTCTAGTTTTGTATGTGTCAAATATAGTCGCAGTCTGGTATTATTTGAGACGTGTACAATCCGTTATAGCCCCTCAAAATTACAAACTGTAATCTCAGAATGGGTTATCAGGTGAAGACTTCTTTACTTTCAGCTCTAGCGACGAATACAGCACCAACCTCCCTTCAGGTACACAACAAATACCGCGCTCTGCACCACTCCCCTCCACTAAACTGGTCAGAAGGCCTGGCCAATGAAGCAAGCAGGATTGCTCAGAGTTTAGCAACACAATCTACGCTGTCAGGCAAAAAGGACTCTGCCTTAAATTTAGGTCAAAACCTGGCTAAATTGGCAGGTAAATAAAATGCTGACATAAATTTGACGAATAAAGTGCAGTTGCCTAGTAATACTGGGTTCCAGTTATAAACTGAAAGCTAAGGCCTCTTTTGCACGGAGAAAAGTTGCCGCGTCCAGGGCAGAAGAGTCACCCGCCGACCCCAGCAACCCTGGGTGAGCCAACCTTTCCAATTCATACATTACCTTGCAAAAAAAGTGGCGAACCGTTTACATGAAAAGCAAGAAGTTGGCTCGACTAGAAGGGTGACCCGCCTATCCGAGTCACCCTTTTAAGCGGTTAGGTTCACCCTCCTACAGAGCCGGTCTAACTTTTCTCCATATAAACACTTTGGCTCGCCCAGCCTGGTCAACTCGGTCGAGGCGAAACAATCAGAACATAGCCCTTTTGGATCGGGATAAGGGCTCAACTTTTCCTCTGATGCAAGCGCTCGCGACGCTCATTGACTCGGCTGGAAGGGTCTTCCATTCGCTAGATGGGAGGACCTTAAACTTCCTAGTGATCTTAGGATTCCAGCCAGTATTGAAGGTAGGGAAACAAGGAATAAAAAGCTATCAGTCAGACTTCGCAAAGAATCGATCACTGAAGAGACCGTGGTATTTTATTCGCTTTTATATTAGTGCTATTATCAACTGAGCTTAACTCACAAAAATTATTGACTCATTTTTGTGTAATAATTTCAGGTAGATGTTGTAAATGACCTTATGTTCGAATTCCCCGCTCTCAATATTCACTTCATAACTTTCATATCACTTCATCAAACGAGTGTTACGGCGCTTACCTACTAGATACCATTGTCAGATTTTATTTCCTATATCACAACCAAATGTCCCTCCTATCAATAACTCCCAAATAACCTCGTTGATGCTCTCACCCCCGACATACCGAAAACTGCCGCCTAAAAAATCCTGGGCTTATACATCTTCATAGGGGTTTAAGCAGCGCGCTTATATTAACCGGAATAGAAAAAGCGCTGCAAACCAAGAATTTGACAAGCTGTGCTGGTCAAATTTATTTTGGTAATAGATTCATGACTCATAACCGTCACGAATATACTGTAGTAAGTGTAGTTGTTGCTGTAGTTTGGGGTAGTTGGGGCTCATAATCGGTTGTATTGTTTTGTTTACGGGTCGGATGGGCCAAAAATTGAGAGGACCTATAAGTTGGGAGGGGGGGGGGGGGGAAAAAAAGGGAAAGTTGACTGCCTTTCACAGATTTATTTAAGAAGAAATGTACTCCTGAACTTACGCGGTTCTNCCGATACTGACACCTTTACCCAGGTAAGAACAACAAAACTTAAGTTGAACTTATCTCACACTAATCTTTTCCTTGTTACAAGCGTTTTTGTCGTCTCCATCCCAGGTCTTTAAAAATGTGATCAACTCCACACTGCCTGCCTCGAACAGCTTTGCTAAATGTGGGTAGTGTGCATGTATCATATATTTCTTTTGCGTGAAAAAAGTTGCTTGCATACTTCAATTCCTGATCTTATTACGCCGTGAAAAACAGTACAAACACTTAATTTTGCTTGAGGAACTTCATGCAATTATAGGGGCGTAGCCAGCTTTTCGCTATTTGTCGGCCTGGCTGACTTTCATTTCCACAGATCCTGAAAATTGCACGCTCGACTAGTACGCACTGACCTCACCAACACTTTTCGCATAATTTATTACAAGATGTCGAGTGATCAAACCAAAATATAGTAGGCCCTGGCCTTCAGGTCTGTCGGCTAGCTACACCCCTGAATTATATTACTGCAACTAAATTGAAAGCTATCGAAGGACCGTCTACTATCAGGATTACAACGAAGAGTTTACCATTTTATTTTTTTGTACTTTTACTGTTTTTGGTAACTTTTTAGGTAATACTTTGGCTATTTCGTCTTTTTTTTCTTCACGAAACGTGTGAAATTTCCCCCCAATTTCTCCGGGGCTACCAAAACAGCCGAGCTTCGGCGCCTTCTGCTGCCTTTTTTTGAACAATTATCCATCAAAATGACTCATCCTTGAGGATATCGGTCAACGGTAGCTGCAGGTTTGAATTCGCCTCAACCGAAAGGAAATTTAATTTTAAATTACAGAAGCAATGTTTAAAACCGCCCTACAGAGTACACAATTCACCACATTTCTCCCTCACCCAATTTCTGACATTTTTAGAGCCACCCTCCCTCGAGCAACGCAAGCTCTGCGATTCATCTATTGCTAGTTATAAATCTTTTTTTTTTGTGTGTTGTTCTTTGTTAATCAAAGGTGATATGGAGAGATTCAAAGGAAGTCGGATTAGGATGTGCTAAAAGCTCCTCAAATGCCGCTGGACCCATGTACGTGGTGGCTCTGTACAGACCCGCGGGTAATATCCCGAAACTGTTACGCAACAACGTCTTAGAGCCCGGTCCTCGAGGAAATGACCCGGATGTCTACTCAACGTTGTTCAGACGGCAGTTTGATAAAGCGAAAAGTTTAGGACGAATTCAACCAAAACCGCGCCGCACTTGAACTTCATTTGAAATGACTATTGTTTGTACCTCAAATAGGCATTGTAAACCTGGATCCTTAATATTTCTTGTGGCCCACTAGAAATAGCTAATAATAATATTTGCGTATTTGAACAGTTATTTCTCGGAGGCTTAGTCTAAGAGAATGGAGGGAGCATCTCTATTTAAGGGCCATTATGAAAACTACCGGGCCACCGGTAATTAATGTATTCTACCGTGATTAAAGAGTTTTTCTCAGTCTTTCTTTCTATCTAAGAAATGACGTGAATCAAAGTTTACACCGCATGAAGCGAGCCTTTGCCTTCTACCGCCCTTTCGTCTCCCTTCGCTTGCCCCCGTTTCTCGCAATTTCTTTGTATTATTTTAGCATTTCCAATTTGTGGTTACTAAAATGTCATAAAATTGGAAAGCGATGACAATCACATTGCAATGAGGAACCTATTGACAACACATTCAGACCACGTTTATATGGAGGAACCTTCTCCCGGGTGGAAGACTCACTCATCTACCCGAGGTACCTTAGGCGAACTAACTTTTTCTAGCTACATTTCCTTACAAAACTTGCCTGAAACTGTTTACATAAGAAACATAAACCGCGTTCTAAAGCCACTTTCAGTTTGCCAAACGCTTTTATCTTATCACTATTTTTCTCATGAAGGGATAAGGCTTAGACTGGAAAAGCACTTATTTTCTTAAAATTGTCCACTAAGGAAGAGATCTGGAGGTCCAAAAATTTGCTAAACCGCGGACTAAGTTAGACTTCGTTTAAATCCTGACCGACCGTTAGTTTTTAGGTGAAAAAAATGGGAGTTAGTAGTAAAAACGTAAATTTTTTCTAGCCACAATTTGTCATGTAGAGAATATCAATATTGCTTTTTACGAGTTTTCGTGTCTTATTGCGGCTGATGGACCCTATTCAGTTCATTTTTTCTATCCCGGAGGGTCACGACCCTCCGGGATAGAAAGAAGCTCGACCCAATGAAAATTTCGAACTTTCTTAAAACAACGCCTTCAAATGTCTGATAAACGTAATTAATTAAATGTCTGACATCCAATTGAGATCAGTCGGTCAAAGAGAGGGCTGTAAAGTATTAAAGACCAATAAATTCTAAGACCCATTATGGCTCTTAATAAATTCTATCAAAAGAGAGCCCTTTTTGTGAACCTATTTTCATCGTTTTCATAGTTTATAGGTACAGGTATACAATTATTGTATGACAATTATTAAATAAAAATATGTGCAGCTTTCTTTAGTTATCCTCACATTGAAACTGAAGATGCATTAACACTCTTTTAAGTTTCATTCAAAACCCTGTCGCGCAGAAAGTGCCAACAAGTTTGACTGGTCCGTGTATGAGTCAGTCAGTACCCATCCTTGTTACTTAGAAATGTTTCACCAGTGGACTGCACGTTGACTTTATTTTCTTAAAACTACGAACAAATGGGCATAATTTCACGAGTCTGAGGGCGATTTCGGGGTGATGAAAGTGCTCATAAAGCACCATTTATTTTGGAGGGTGTCAATGGTAACGTTTGCAATAAGGATTTTCGTTGGTTTGGGACAACTAAACATTCGTGCAATTCTAGGAAGTTCTGGAAAACCATGCCCCCAATCTCGACTCACAGGAAAGCGTATGTACGCGTGGCGGCGAGTTTAATTAAACCTCGCAGTGTAAAAACTAAAGGGAACAAAACGCTGCAAGCAGTCATTTTCAAGCATTCCCCACTCGCTACAAAGTTATTAAATCAAGCTGGGAAACACCAAGAACCTGAAAATTGAAATTATATTGCATTGATTTGCCGCTTGCAATTTGATTAAATCGAAAAACTTGTTATTGGCAACAGACCCATAACATTTCTCCCTTTATGATCCATCTGTGTGGTAGAAGGAAGCTTTGCCACAGTGTAGTAAGAAAAAAAAATCACGTAAAAGGCCATTCGAGTTTTCCCTCACAAACCTCCTTAGAGGCCAGCTGTGAGCTGCTAAATAGCCAAGTTTAAGACTCTAGGCGACATTTCCTTATTAAAGTGTGCATCCATATTGAAAAGAGAACGCTACTTTTTATAATCATTTAATACGGACGGTTTCCCGACAGCTGGCCCCTTATAACCTGACCGTATTGACTTATTGTTTATTTGCATATATTATTGGAAGAGAACGGTCAACTACTCCGTATTGAAACGCTTTTAAAGCTTCTGATTCTATTACGGTCGCGGATAACCTAGGCATAAGATGAAACTGTATGTTGTTGTTCCAGTAATTTTGACCCTTATTTCGTCACACCTAAAAACAGGTAAGCATTTACAGTGATTTTTCAATAGCCAAGGGAGTATCGGTGCACGCAGTTTTGATCTTAGAGGGCGACTGTATCCTTGACTAGCGGTGCGATGTGTTTCCAGTAATTCTGTGAATAATAGAGAAATTAGGATTCACCTTTATCGCAAACGGCAAACTTCAGACTCAAGTTAAGAATTTCTCACAATAGAAAACAAGCAGATAAAAACAGTTCGAACGATTCCTATGGTTAAAACTGGCATAAAACTAGCTACTTATTTTTGTGTAGAAGCAATAAAGAGTAAACGGAAAACTTGGTCACGTGATACAAATTCACGTCTGCCGTTTAGCGTAAACGTGTATCTCTCTACTGTCTCGATCTTTTTTCGTTGCCGGACGAAGTACTTAACGAGGCTTTTTAAGGGGAATGATCAGAAACTCAAACAACCTAAAAAATATTCATTAGGGCAAATTTTGGTAAATATCCTCTTGGAATATAAGGTATGAAATTCCTGACGAAATTAATACGCATTCTGTTTCCATAAATGAATTAAAAGGAAAAAAATTTGAAAGTGTTTCTAAATTTACAGCGAGTGTATTTTGCAAAACGGCGAACGCAGGATATGACAGCATCCCAGAAAACTGATGAAACTTGCGCCCTAATCATTAAACTTAAGAGCTGAGAATACGTAGACGTTCTGTGCTCTGCAAAATTCCTCTGTGGTTAAATTTATTGCATTTGTTTGTTATCGTATTGTTATCTTAGAGTGCGGCTCATAGTACTTCTGGTTGTTTTATTTTAAAATGCCATTAGTAAGGTAACAAGTTTCTGCAGGCTTACCAGTCACGATTTAATTATTTCTTGATTCGTTCGGCAAAAACATAGGAGTGATACATGCATATTTTTATCTGAAATAACCCACCATCCCTTCATGAAAATCAAAAGATCGGCCCCGTTCGCAGGGGGGACGGAACACGTCATTTTGCCTTTTTGCTACAAAAACGACGAATCCCGACGATTGCTCTTTGCCAAAG
>CALNXI010003574.1:16584-19084 GCA_942486025.1 Porites evermanni
AATATAAGGTATGAAATTCCTGACGAAATTAATACGCATTCTGTTTCCATAAATGAATTAAAAGGAAAAAAATTTGAAAGTGTTTCTAAATTTACGGCGAGTGTATTTTGCAAAACGGCGAACGCAGGATATGACAGCATCCCAGAAAACTGATGAAACTTGCGCCCTAATCATTAAACTTAAGAGCTGAGAATACGTAGACGTTCTGTGCTCTGCAAAATTCCTCTGTGGTTAAATTTATTGCATTTGTTTGTTATCGTATTGTTATCTTAGAGTGCGGCTCATAGTACTTCTGGTTGTTTTATTTTAAAATGCCATTAGTAAGGTAACAAGTTTCTGCAGGCTTACCAGTCACGATTTAATTATTTCTTGATTCGTTCGGCAAAAACATAGGAGTGATACATGCATATTTTTATCTGAAATAACCCACCATCCCTTCATGAAAATCAAAAGATCGGCCCCGTTCGCAGGGGGGACAGAACACGTCATTTTGCCTTTTTGCTACAAAAACGACGAATCCCGACGATTGCTCTTTGCCAAAGGCAGCCTAATAAAACGTCAAATTAAACGAAACCGGTTAACCCATTGGCTCCGGGGAATTTCGCCAAAAAAGCATTTTGAGGCTAGTGGATCCGTTTTCCCGTCCCTGTCTGAACTTACCACAAAGCCGTTTACAGGTCGTACGCTATCCATATAAATTGCCATTGACTGTATAGCGCGATACGTAAGAAAAAGATGACAGTGTAAACCCACATGGCCTAAATCACTCTCCAAAACTGATTATGCGAAAACCATGACGAAACAGAAAAAAAAACACAACAAAACAACAACAAAACAAAAAGACCAACCTCTGAATTTACGAGGTGTTGACTGCATGGCTGCGGTACGAGAATCGGCCATTATAACATGGCTGCGTAAAAAGGCAAAAATGATTTAATTATCCATTAAGTGTCCGTGCAATGGGGAAAATTTTGAGTCTCGGAGCCGCGATAAAGAGCATCGTTTATTATCAGTCTTTCAACATTAAAGGCTTCTTCTTTTTCCCGCGCTCTTGAGTACCGCGCAGAGTTTCTTTCTCAGTCATCAACCTCATTTGGAAAGGCGTCGAAGATTCCGTATTTCGCCCCTTTGGATACATAAACGTACTTTAAAAAACATTTTATGATATCTTTATCTTGAAAATAGGCTAAATTAGCAATAATTAATTGGTCTGGGCCCAGACTCCGCTTGATTAGACGAAGCCGTTCGTGTAACAATGCGGTGCACTCTTTCAAACTGGATCTTACTTTCATCTTCCGCGGCAGTGTTAGCTCGGTAGAGCGCTTGACTGCAGAGCGGGAGTTTGCGGGTTCTATTCCCGCGACCGGACCAATACTCCGGGTCTGAAAANGTCTCGGAGCCGCGATAAAGAGCATCGTTTATTATCAGTCTTTCAACATTAAAGGCTTCTTCTTTTTCCCGCGCTCTTGAGTACCGCGCAGAGTTTCTTTCTCAGTCATCAACCTCATTTGGAAAGGCGTCGAAGATTCCGTATTTCGCCCCTTTGGATACATAAACGTACTTTAAAAAACATTTTATGATATCTTTATCTTGAAAATAGGCTAAATTAGCAATAATTAATTGGTCTGGGCCCAGACTCCGCTTGATTAGACGAAGCCGTTCGTGTAACAATGCGGTGCACTCTTTCAAACTGGATCTTACTTTCATCTTCCGCGGCAGTGTTAGCTCGGTAGAGCGCTTGACTGCAGAGCGGGAGTTTGCGGGTTCTATTCCCGCGACCGGACCAATACTCCGGGTCTGAAAATAAATTAGAAACGAAGGTACTGCCTTTGCCCTGAACGGCTAGACCTTCGCGTCGCTGGGATGACCACGTAAAATGGCGGTCCCGTCTTCAAAAATATAGGAGACGTAAAAATAGTGTCTCCAATAAAAAAATTTCATATTGTTTCTTCTGCTGTGGCACTCCAGCTTGAAGAGTCGACGATGCACTTCATTCATCGCGCCTTGACCGCTTTTAATTCGCTGGTAGCAGCTTCTTGCACAGAACATGCTTCTGCAAGCTTCTGTAGTAATTTTGCGATAGAAGCTTGTGCATACTTGATGCTCTGTTTAAAGTTCTTGTTCTCATCTTCCAGTACTTTAACTCTGGACGACATGTTGCACTTTCTAGATCTGGTAATGACTCCAAACGCTTTTTTAGTTTTTCCCTAGTTTTTAATAGTTTTGCATTTGTAACCTCCGGGCAGCCATGTTTGTGGAGTAGTTCGGTGGAAACTTCTTCATTCGGCTGTGAACTATCCTCTCTTGTTCACTAATTCTTCCCTTCTCCATCTTAGGCATGTCCAGTTCGATTACTTCATTGCAGTGTTCTGAATTTTATATTAACACAACCATGTCTATGGCAAGATTTAGTTACCAAAACACGGAGCTTCGAGGAGAAGCATGATCGTCTTCGAACGTTGCTCGACCCAATGTCTATAGTTTGAAAGATCTCCGGCTT
>CALNXI010003574.1:24084-39416 GCA_942486025.1 Porites evermanni
AGTTTAAAAAGAGTTGGTTCCTGTGAGAAACGAAATGAATCAGGGCCGTGAAAGATTGAAGGGCTCAGTGGCACACCTCTACCCATACTTCCCTTGAGTACCTCCCCCCCGGTCTTTACCATCTTCTTCAAAGAGTTATCCCTAAACCCTTTGAACGGGAGATCTGAACAGACATAGGCACATATGACAGTTAAAGACCGCTATGGAGCGAACTTACCCAATAGGATGGCAGAGGAAATAATGTGGTAAACGTAGTGTGACAACTTTAACAATAATTATGTTTGACCACAGTAACATAGGGTGAAGATCACTGCAAAACACGTAAGTAATAGCCCTGTCACGCGTTTGTTCTTTCTGCCGTCCTATTGCGTGAGCTCCCTATTATTAGCCACTTATCCACTGGATGGTTGTACACCTATTGTAGTGTGTAAACAGGTAGTACCACACGGCCGAATATGCGTCGTAAACTTTGGTCTGACTGGGACTGTTTCACCACCCCACCTCCAAGACTGTCTATCAAAGGAAGAGCTTCTAGTTTATAGAATATGAAGTAACTAAAATATTATGCTATTGTTCTCTTGATGAGATGGTAGAATATTCGCTGGGTAACAATGTTGTCGTAGCTATGTCAGTTCGGAGCATCAAAACCGATATGAAGGAATCGAAGAGTTGACTAACCTACACCAGCTAAGAAAAAGCTAAAAACGCACCCGTTCCCTCTGGATGGAATGCCAATTTATTGCACGGTTAACAAAGATCGACTAATGGTACTGCTATGAACAGCCAATTCCCTCTCCCAACCCCCCCTTCCCCCACCCCGCCCTTAGATGATATACTATAACTCGGAAAAAAAAAAAACAATACTGAACTGTAATAGGATTGTGAATGAGGAATGTCGGACTAGATTTTACTTAAAATGCACCGACCTGGTAAGAGTATAGGAAAGCACTAAGACTCCCTGTAAATGCGTCGATGTCGAAAAACATTATGAGCATCACCAGTACCAAGGTAACAACCAGGTGCAAACAGGTTGAGCCAATAAAACCATACTTCCCGCACTCATAACATTTAGTGTCTCCTCCCACCACACTGAAACCTTGCTTGCATTTTCCGCACAAGATACTTCCTGATTCCCTGTTGCCCGCGCACAGTTTCTCGGCGTCAAAGACGCATTCATCCTCGGCAGCTATCGTTTCCTGAGTCCGGGGACAATTACAATAGGTTTTTGGACATCGATAAGTAACAAAGTTTCCTTTCACCATCCCAGCCCAGAAGCCACGCTTGAGAAAGACGGTCTTTCCGTCTTCGTCGCATCTCGAGACTCCCTCCGATTGTTTTTGACACACACAGCTCCCCTTGCTTAAAATAAACCCGGGATGGCACGGTGTAAGGCCCGAACTGACGTTAATTTCCTTCTGAAGAACCTGCCGCCCAATATGTCGAAGAACCACAGAGAATCCTCTCCCTACTTCACCAGCCAGTGTGAGACGTGACACATTTTCATCAGCGAGAAACAGCGATGACGGGGTTTGTAAATACACTAACGAAGCATCGTCTCCCTCGCCATTTGTGAATCCCATCAACTTGACGTTTACAACTCCAGAAACAATATTACTTTTCTCATCAACAAGCCTAACAACTGGATTAAAAACTTGACTTGGTGACACAATCCAGTCCTTCACATCGAAGAGGATATCGACTGGATCAGTAGCGATTTCTACTCTCGTGTGGTTTTGCAGTGCATTGTGATTGGTGATGTACTTTACGAAATTCCAGTGCAAAGCTTTATTCTTAACTCGCGTTTCTCCAGCCTCTAGGCATCGTTCGAGAGTCGTTGCAAACACAGAGTTTCCTAACGAATCGTTGGGCGCTCGATTGTCTTCAAAGACAACCTGCGCCTCCCAGTTGTCGAACCCACTCGTACTATGATCTTCGTAGGCAAAGAAGCAACTTTGTGGGTCTTTTCCAGTTACATTGTAACTTATCTGTGGCGAACCAGGTGCGGAAACGAACATAGCTCCACCTTTATCTCTACAAGAATTGTTCCTGAACAAGACTGAAGAATTCTTCCAGAGCAAAATCTTAGAGTGTCCATACATTGCCACCGCGCCGCCATGAAATCCTTCGTTTTCAACAAATTCAACGTCGTCGTGAAGTTCGAGAGTACTGCCATCAAGTGCAAGAGCTGTTAGAGTGTTGTTGGTAATGATCATTTTTCCTCGGAAGATAAGCGATATTCCAAAGCTGTAGATCGTACCCTCTCCAATCCGAACATTGGGTTCCTGGGTGTCGACTCGGTTGTGTGTGACCGTACAGCTTTTGAACTCAGCATGAACAGGAACTTCGGGCCCAATGTGATCTGCATTTTGGTTAAAAAGAAATGCACCAATTGCTGCTCCGATGGTTGCGTGGTTTTCAATCCAGTGGCATGACTGAAAAATGAAAGTGCTTCGAGAGTCCAAGTGATGTCTGCATTGGACGAAAACAGACGTGCCATACAATGAGACACCGCCTCCCCAACGTCCCGAGTTACGTCGAAATGTTGCGTTGACAAAGCGCACCTCGTTCATTGGAACAGAAACACCACGTGTAAGCATGACTCCTAATCGCGCTCCTCCACCCGCGGTATATCCAACGTTGCGTTCAAACAAACAATTTTCCACCAGAAGACAATTTTCGCTACTGTGATCAGTAAATTCCGCTACAAGCCCTCCTCCCCATGGTGCTTTATTGTCTGAGAACGTACAATTACTAACAAGTACGGTGGAATTGCTGGAAACACCGTGGAAATGAATACCGAGGCCCCCTCCTTCAGTAAACGGATGATAAAATGTTTCATTGAAATAATCCGGAAAGCGGTCTTCACTGGAAACCTCGTTTCTGAGAAAGCTGCAGTCAGTGAAAAAGTACTTGTTGCCACGTACATAAGTTGAGTGTTCTTCACGCGTGACACTCATGAAGCTCGGACGATGTCGGCTGTACTTGTTTAGACTTACGACAACACCACCCCCGGAAACGAGATAAAGGGCATCTTGCTGCTGCCCCTGCTCGTTTTTTTCCCTTCTGCTCGTGGAATTGGTAATCCAAGCATCCATGTTTGCTGAATTGTTGACAAAACGACAGTTTGACATTTCTAACAAACCACCAATTTCATTCAAGTGAGCCGCACTGCCGATTGACCTCGAGATATCGACGTTTTGCATCCTAATATCTCTGCAGTAATCAAAGTTAATCGCCGTCTTGAACTTCAAAACTGTAGCGTTTGGAAATAAAACGGCATTTTCTTGCCAGGTCCCGCAGTTTAACAATCTGAGTCCTCGAAGAGTTATGTTTTGACTTAAGAAAAACGCGATGCCTGCGTCGGCTTCACAAGATATTTCCACTTCATTTGGCCCAGTCGTTTTTTCTTCTTCATCGCCAGCAATGCAAAAATCCTTTACTCTGATAAAAGTCAGACTTTTACGAAGCTTGTATTTACCTTTTCCAAGTGATAAACGCGTGGAGTTAAAGCCGGAAGAAAGAGACATGCTGTAAACGTGATCAAGAGATCTACATGGTTCATTTCGCTTTCCGCAGGATAAGGTGTCTGCGCCATTCGGAGAAATAAACAAAGTTCTAGAAATGATTGAACCTTCACAATTTGAAAAAGTCAAAATATATAAAAAGGAAAGTAACCATGCAATTGTAGAAACTGCAGTTATCATCGTCCTTTCGTGAAATTCTTTTCGTTTCCGAGAATTGTTCTTCCTCGAAACTGAGCGTGACGTGCAACAAATAAAACAAACGTCACGACAGAGGTCACGTGAAACAGACATATCGGATACCGGATACCGATGGACCATTTTATTTTTGAGCGGGGTGGGGTGGGGGTAATTACAAAAAAAAATTCATGCGCAGCAAAAGTAGAGAAAAAAATCATGCACAGTGGGCCAAAGTAAAAAAATCGAGCAAGTCTTTCTACTTGAAGGATCCTGTTAGACCTAATGAAAAACTAATCTGTAATTTTTGTCATAATTTAATTTCAACAGACAAAAATGCTTTGTAATTATTTGTACAATAATTCACCTTCTCGTGTTTCACATCATAAATTGCATAAATACATCAATTCCATCTATTTGTTGTATTTAAAATATAAATTTGAACCATTTCACCGAATCTAGTATAATATAAAATTCATCTCATTAAAATTCCATGTTCCTGCTCTTGTATTAAAATACAGGCGACTCCCGATAAGTCGAACCCTCGCTAACTCGAACCTAAATCGATTTCCCCTGGATTTCCGTCATACTTTCACTGTAATGCACCTATCAATGTAAACCCCGTGGGCGGGGGGGCAGTGCGGGCAAGGGGTGGGGATTTGACAAATTTTAAAATTTTTCGATCAAATTCCCCAGGGTGGGAAACGAAAGGTCAATCAAAAGTGTCAAAAAAGCCCCCACCCCAGGGGAAAAAATCTAAACAAACAATGCTATAATACTATATAAAACGAATAAAAGAACATTTCAAACACCTTGTTACTACTTTTATTTACGGTTAACGGAAGCTCCATTAAATTACTCGTTGCAATTAAGTATTTTCTCTCTCCACTAGCATCTGTTATCTTAAACAACAAAATCACTCCAGGAAGATTGACCGTGCTATATAATATTAATAAAACTTAAAATGCTTTATAACATCTGCTCAACATGTCGGAACAGGTCAGATCAGTGACCCATAAAAAATCCTCTGACTTTCATGGTGGAATTCGATTTCAATCGAGTTTTACAATTAGATGGGAACTTGAAGATAAAAACTTTCTCAAAATAGACATTATCTGTTTAGATGACAGTTTAAAGTATCGGATTATGGCGATTAAAACAAATAAAAACTTCATACCTTTCTCCAACAGCGTGACTTTCTGGAAGCCTCGAGGGACGGACTTGGTAACTGCTTCTGAATTGATACCAGGCTTCTGTCGGTCAAAGTCAAATGTCCCGACCCCGGGGTCGCTTCGCACGATCAAAAGCCCGATAGCGGGGATAGTCCCAGGCATCAAATCCCCTCCCCTTGCCCGCACTCCCCCCCACGGGATTTACATTGATAGGTGCATAATTTTACCCTCGGTAACTCGAACCCTCGATAACTCGAACTCCCGCTAACTCGAACCAATTTTCGTTTCCCCTCAGGTCATTTTCTATATAATTTTACCCTCGATAACTCGAACCATGTTTTGAGCCCTTAAAAAGTCGGGAAAAAAGCCGTCTACTAGCTTCCGAAACATTGAATTTTGGATTTCCTATTAACGTGTTGTAGGAGTATGGTTTGCTAATGGAGGCTGATGGTGATTGTCACAGGCTAACGTGAAGCAGCTTTTCTTCTCAAAACAGTAAAAGGCATGCTCTATTTAGGCTATGTTTTGTTACGTTACGTTCTGATTTATAATCTAGAAGTATCTTTTAATTTTCACTTGACCTTTCTACAATTAAAGGTGATTAAAATGTTCACTGTGCAGTAAAAAATGTTTTTTACCTAAGTCTAGGCTATTTTCTTCGAGCTCCCGATAACTCGAACTCCCGAAAACTCGAACTTTTTTCGATTTCCCTTGAAAGTTCGAGTTATCGGGAGTCGACTGTATAACTTTCAGCTATTTTCAACATATCTGATATCTATTAGTTAAATAAACGATAACTATTAATAGTGTTCAAAGTCTTGAATGTATACAACTATAAAGGACAGTGGTTTTACTAAACCTAGCTGACACTATCTAATAGTCGGTGTGTAATACCGGTAGACTGTCAAAATTAAAACAAACTAAAACAACCAAATAGAATCTGACAGTGTCCACTATAAAATATTTCAAAGATTTATAATATATAAAACCATTCTATCAAACGAAAGTTTTATATAGACTGATCAAGACCTTTCCTTTTAACGAATCACCTTAAATATATAATTGTGTTTTTTATTATTTATTATTTTGTTTATTCAATATCGATGTAATTCTAGTTATTTCATTCTGTCATGTTCTCACGTGTTATTAATCAGTTATTGTAAAGCGCTTTTGATCTAAAGGGGAACCCCGTCTTACGGCCACCTCCACCTCGGTAATACGCGTCACCTCGTTATTACGGCCACTTGTTTTGGCCGCCCGGCAAAACGACCATATATTTTCTTGTGAAAAAAACGCTCGTTAATGTGGTCACCCGTTAATACGGCCAAATCATTGCATGAATTGGCCCATAGGTGACGTCCTTATTCTCGGGGTTCCACCGTATTTCGAAAAGGCGCTTTAGGATTTTTTAAATTATCATGCAGTGAAACTCCATTGGGCAGACCCTCGGTTCAGCTGACATCTTCTATTCACTGTCTATTAAGCGGGCATTTAGTCCGGTCCTGAAAAAAGTGTCTTATATTTTCTTCGAAAACCAACCTCTATTAGGCGGGCCCTCTATTAAGCGGGCCCTCTATTAAGCGGGCCCTCTATTAAGCGGAACTTCTTATTCATTTTTGTAACCCAACATGTAACACTGAATAGACTAGTAAATGCAGCTTGTACCAGCCTGGAGAGAAAGCAGTATGCATACCTCATGAAATGCTCATTTTTGGTGATACTTTTAATTAATAAACATGAAGACTGAAAACCGATGAAAAAAATCGTGTACAACTTTAAGGTGCTAAAAAAATTATTGCACAGCCCAAAGGCGAAAAAAAAATCTTAACAAGACAAAATTGCCCCACCCCTCCCCCCCCCCCCCCCCACAAAAAACGACCAAACCATCCTTAACCTTTCAACCGCCAAAACACCCAACAAAGTAACGTAGCAGCTGGTAATTTACGAAGTAGCAAGGAAAATAACGTGTTAAATTTCACTGAAGTCCTGTTTCAAGAGGATAATCGTACAAAAATGCGAAACAGAAACAATAAATGTACAGTGTACACTCTTTTTTCTGTTAGAATATATTTTGTCGGAATATCGAGGCTGAAAGTTCCTTTCATCGGCAAAACTACCCAACAAAACCTTCACTAGCTATAGCCAAACGTTTCAGCTCATTATCTCTTGATGCTAATGAAAGTTTAACGAAGGGCACAGGAAATACCTATCCATAGACAGCACAAACCGCAAAAAGTATACGATAAATTGTTTCTGTTGTTTCTTTTTCAAGAAACAAGAATTTAAGAATAATACAATAATAATAAAAATAATTATAAGAATAATTTAAGAATAATACCAGAATATTTACAGGCTCGAATCGAGCCACTTAGGGCGAGGATTATGTTATCACTTAACCCTTTTGACTGAGAGGATAAAAAAAGTATAGGTGAACAGCACGGTATCCAAATTTTTTTAAGGAAAAAAAACTTGGGGAAACGTTCGGCGACAATCTTTTCAGTAAGTGACAAGTTTCTCTATATCGCAAAGCTCCCCAAATCACTGCTCATGACCTTGTTGTAGGCCGTCTACAACAAGAGACACTGTACAAAAGTCTTAAAATGCCCGCCTAAACCGGGTTATATTAGTATGGGTGATTCTTCGACTCCATCACGTTTTCTATCGGCCAGCGATGAGTAAATTGTATGTGAAGGTACCGGAGGGAAAGTACATACAGTTTCACTTTTCTGTAGCGATGTACTCAGGTGAATTAATGGTTTATACTGATGTGGATGACGGATTCAGAATGACCTGAGATCACGTGTATGGAAGGCACAAGTGTAATAACTGGACCCAAGCGTAATGAAAGGTCTAATGATGACGTTTGGTCCCAGCTGAGATATTAAATGTGAGACATGACTACAGTCTCGCTAGTTATCTATAGCTTTTAACTCGGAAAAAGACCGGCCGGTTTTGCCGAGTTATCGTTATGTATATAGGGGAAGAAAGTCTTCCGGGGTGAGATTTAAAGGGACAGTGTCCCGATTATGCGCACGCGCGAGCGTCATCTGTTTTTTCTTCAAAAGACAATAGAACTGTCAAATTAACTCGACAAGATTTCCTTCCGGACCGCACCGCCGACAGAGATTTGTTGTTTATATTCTCAAGTAATATTTTAGACTTTCGAAGAAGTCTTTCGTCTTATATAAAAATTTGGCTCGCGGTTCGAAGACTCATCGCGATTTTATCGCTAGCTGGGCCGCCTCGCGACCCGAAAATCTCGTTCTGCTCGCTTTAAAAACATATTTTCTAATTTGAAACTCATGTCAGAGGTCAATCGCTCCAAGTCCAGTAATATCTGCCTGATTTGCTCGCGTTCTAGCCTCAAACGTTTGAAAGACATAAATAAAAATGCAATCTCAACGCTATGAATCACCACAAAGGTTAGTCAAGAATGATATTATGATTCATGTCACTAGTTTTTCAAAACGTGTAGCGCCTGTTTGTTCGATTTTGTCGGCCGTAGGGAGATTCATTTAAAAGTTTACTAACGCGTCGTTGCAAAACATTCTGCTTCACGAAGCTCCCCTCCACAAGATCTCCTCAGTCACATCAATGTCTCAACGGTTTCTTTCTTACAGTCTTTATTGTTGCTGTTTCATTTCTGCGTATTCCTTTCACAATTATCTGAGCTTGTATGGAAGCTAGCAGAAGAAATAAGCCTTCAATCGGCATCAAAGTGCTTCCAATCTTTTGGTCCTCCAGCCAACGGCAATAAAAGTAACGCCAAAAAATCCAGATTTTGCCCAAATAAAAACTTAACAGGAACAATATATCATTGATCTATAATCCTGAGAAGTTTTAGCGTCGTATTGAACCCGGCCAAGCGCGATGCAAACGGATTTTTCAAGATTCTCTTACTCTCCTCGCATCTTTTGATTTCGCGACATCCTGTCCAAAAATCAAAGTTTGGTGCATGCGCAGTAACGGGATACTGTTCCTTTAACGGACGTTTGGTTGGGGCTGTGCTGCTGAAACCCTTCGATTCTGATCCTGTTTAGGACAAAATGCATTAAAATTGCAACCCTGTTTAAGACGCTAAAAAATGAGATTGAATACTCTTTTTTAAGATTGAAGCGGTCCCATACACCTATGCCATGCAGAGCGGCACATACCGAGTGAGCCAAACATGAAAGTTTCTATATATGGAGGCGAAGAAGTAAATGAATGCATTTGTTAATGACGACATACCGTCAACACATCATGACTACTTTCGGTTGCGGGCGTGACACTGTATCTACCCATTTTCTAGGGCAGTTTTCCAAAATATACACAAGCGTACTTGTCAATTGTTTTAAGTTTTATGGTAAAGATCAATTTCAGTACAATATCGTTCAAGAAAAATAAATTCTGAGCCAAATGGAATTTGATGGGCTCCTGATTCTCAGTGATTCTTATAGTACGTAATTAATAATTCCTTTTGTACGTTACCAAGCACAAATTTTAAGACTGATAATACAACTATAAATGTTTTCTAAGTATTTTTTTCTGCCTTCTTGCGTTTTCTGCTTTTTTTCAACAGGCATGATCTGTAACATGTAAAAGATGAAACGTGATCTATAACGTCAAAAAATTGTTTCGTAGAAGGCAACAAGAAGACTAGTGTCATGATCTCAAAAGATCGCGTGAATTATCAGGAATTACTGGAAAATACTTCGATTTTTCAAAAATAAAATTATTTCTTCAAAGGGATACCATAGACGTAAGCAAAAACATTGTTAAGAAAAAATTGGAAAAGTATTTCTATATGAGATTTAAATTCTAAATATCTTAATATAGAATTAACTAACAACATATTTTTTTCCGAGTTTTGTGGCTCACAGCCACTTTGATTAAACAAATTACGAGGCTGATGTTACGGTCACGTGTCCAAGTTCTTGAACGGGAAAAAATGACTCTTGTCATGACTCTCAGTTTTAGTTTTAGCAATTCAGTACTGTCCGCTATGAAATCATAAACCAATATGTCATTCACGTTCGCTTCGATAAAATGTCAGGCTAAACAGTTTTCAGACCAGGGCTGTTTTCACTTTTTTCCTCTGCGCATGCTATGCTCTGGTCAGTTCAGTGTTTCGCTCGCGTCTAGGTTAAGGATTCCGCGTTTGTCAGTATTTGTAGAGAAGGAGTAATTGTTTCTTATATATCAATGAAATCTAATTAAGAATATGCTTTTGTTAAATACAAATTATATGGCTTTTAACAAAAACATTAAATGGTGGGTGTTGGTTTCTTTACACTTTTACCTCTTATTGATCGTAATAGACCTTTTTAGCCGGTATGTTTTGTTTTCCCATTTCAGACCACGTGATGGTACGCCATGCAAGTCCATACACATGCATATGTATGCATAATTCATGAAAAAACAAGAGACAAATTCCCTGAAAAACATCACGTGATCTGAATTCGGAAAACAAAACATACAAGCTAAAGGTCTATTTCTTTTTGGCATTTTACCGGTGTGAGCATAAAACTAATTATTACAAATAAGGCCTTTATTATACTTGGGTCCAATTGTTATATAGATGGTATTTAATTCACATTCGCATAAAAGCCACCGTATGCTTCTTGATGGCTAAGTTATGGAAGAAACAAATTTGCAAAAGGCCAGTAGGGTGAGCTGATACGCCACTTGTACATCTCCCATATGCACCTTATTTGCCCCCCAAGATTTGGCATAAGCATTGCTTTTAATTTCTCTTGGGACAGCTGTAATACCCAGTAGAGAAATGAAAAAAATATATTATGCAAAATTTTAGGAGGCAAAAAGGTGCATTATGGGAGATGCGCAAGTGGTGTAAAGAGGAAATTTGCCAGGGCTGCTGTAGAGGAGGAGGATTGGGAAACTTTCCTTCCCGTTGTTGAGTAGACTTGCGAGAAGAGAGCGAATTTGTTTGCAAGGGCGTATAAAAGGCCTAGAGAATTTCCCTGGAGACCGTATTGCCGGTTTTCAGTGTCACGCCATTCAAAATAGATCAAAATAAAAATCAAAACCGTTCAATAGATAAAGTCCAGAATCTGGGAAATGAAAGGAGATAAATATTCAAAGACCCTCGCCAAGATTCAGGTCAGAGGAATATTTTGTATACGAGATATTCGAAGAAATGTTTTACCCACATTTATGGAGATTTGTATGGAGACGCCATGCTGGTGCTCATCCGGATGGGCACCAACATGGCGGACGGAAACCAACAGAAACATCTGTTACCTAGTTTTGCTACAAAAGCGTGAATTTATTCTTCGAGGAACCCATAAACATTCAAGTAATACGTTTTGTAATACATAAACTGTTTAGATAGCAAAATTCCCTGAAATAAGTCATTTTTTAAAATCTACATGACAACTCTCTTGGCCGTCATGTAAATGCCGTGTCAAGCAAAAGTTTAGAAATTCAAGCGTACTCTATCACAAAACCAAGAACCCTTTTAAGGCGAAAATTTGTACGAAAATTAGTTTTCAGCTGCTCTAATACATCGTGAAAGTAAACTCACGGTAGGATCGATAGCACCTTTATTACGTTTGGGTCCAAATGTTATTGCAGATGGGTCCAGTTATTACACTTGTGCCTTCTACACGTGATATTACGACCACTAAATTCAAAAGCGCAAAAGGCAACAGTTTATTCGTACAGTCCTTTAAGTTTGTGAATTCTGCTTGGACATTGTTAAATATGTCATTGGTTTATAAAATATACGGAATTTTGTACTTTTTACCCAGTTCCTCCTTGAAAATTTTCTTTCTTTTTTCTGACTTTTATTCTAAATTGTCTCAAGACACCAAAAAATAGAGATGATGTACCTAATACAGTAAAACCCCACGTATAAGAACCCAAAATTTAAGAACCTGTCAGGCTGAAATTTTCATTTTAAGCACCCTTCACATAAGAATCATTTCAGGCTGAAATTTCAAAGTAGGTTTTTAATTTCCAAAGTACAATAGAAATCAATATCATGTGCATAACTTACCATTATTTTGTATGATTTTATGTGCCTTTAATGTTTGCACACTACTATATTCCATGTAACTAGCATGAAAATGAGTGAATAATTTAATATAAAAGGCCATTTCCACCAAAACAAGTAACTTTTTTTCTTATCAAAAATTAAGAACCCATTTAACAACATATAGATAGCCATAGGTGTAGCCGTTTGGCTGGGAAGGTTTTTGAGCTAAAAATAACTTTGACATGTCACGTGACAACATATGACCCCAAAACAGCATTCAAGGTTTCACAACTTATTGCTGTTAATGACATACCGACGCTTTTCTCTGTGATATAAAATGGAGCAATGTTTAGCACACTCCTCGCTTATTTTTATAAAACAGCTTTGGGCCTCGATGTGAGGCCTTTACCTGACTTTATAATAACTGTGTAATAGGTGAAAGAACCTAACGGAAACAGCTGCACAAATTAGCTGCCAAACTTTAGTGCAAGTGACACAAGTACAACTACCCAAGGCCTGGCCGCTATCTAATTCATGCCGAGAGCCATATAACCCAGGCAGTGGCAGTCATGGACAGCTGTTTCGGTCTCTCTCTGTTTCGCTCCCACATATGTTGTGTGGAGCTGACGATTAAACGCGCAGTGCTTTGCACTCGCCTCGTCAGTAAAGGGCCTATGCAACACGGCTCTGTCCGTTCATCGACTCGACGGCTATGCATGCTGATGAGCCCTATTAAGGGCGAAACAATTGTCCTCAGCTGCCACTGCCTGGACGATATGGCTGTGCGCATGCCTAAGGTACTGGCCAAACCAGTTAAGTTTGACTAATATGCTGCTATCTGTTTATTTTAGAATAATTACTGGACTCAATACAAGTGTCCAGACGATCCGGATTCGTGTTCTATTTCCGTGTGAGTAGAAAATGATCATCTTTACATAGCAGTGGCGGATCCAGGGGAGGGGCCTGGGGGACCCCCTCCCCCTTATTTTTAGACCAAACTGAGGCCCCAAGGACCGAAAAAAAAAAAAAACATTTTTTGAGACCGCCGCCCCTCCTTATCTAAGGGTCTGGATGACCTACCCCCCCTCCCCCACCCCCACCTTATCTGAAGGTCTGGATCCGCCACTGCATAGCTACCGTAAATCCTCGAATTAGCACGCCAATCGAATTACCGCTCCTCGCTTTAATGGCTAAAAATAATAAATAAGCATCCTCCTAGTTTTTTTTAACTTAGAAGGCAAATATTTTAAACATCCTCCCATTTTCAAGTTAGTTCTGTACTTTGCTTAATAATTATCTTTCTGTTTCTTTACACTGTAAACGGCGTGAAACGTTACTGACTGACTATTTATTCACCACAAAAATCATTTTTGGGCGCTGTTGTAAATCTAAATATTTAATGCTTAGCCTGGAGTTTAAAATCACTGTACTACAGTGACGTTGAAATCTTTTATTCATATTTCTTCCAGCTGATCACAAGTAGAAGAACCCCTGCGTGGAAGAGAGTAATGAACAGCTGTAACTAGTAATTTGCCATCTCAATTCCTGCTCAACTAGAGAACGCGAGCAAATAAAATAACGATAATAAAAATATAGTTTTGTCTTTTCGCTGACTAGAAAATAAGCTAACCTTATAGCCAATCATTATTGTTTGGTTTAGCTTGGCGTATAAAAGAACTCCAGTTCTCATAGTAAAGTTATAATCTCGTTTTAATCTACCCCTCTCTGAACAAAAAGAAAGAAAAGGAAAACAGAACAATTGAACAGGAAGAATGGCGATAAAAAGGTTTCAAATACCTCACTGTTAACAACTACTGTAACGTGACACCGGCGCGTCAACTATGGTATATCTGAATTACATTACACCCTTCCCTCGTAACGTGAGTTTGGGCCGCCTGTGGTACTAGTCGATAACAGATTGTCTCAACTCTGAAGCATTTGACATATTTTGTACGTGAATTTTATTATTATTATTATTATTTATTTTTATGAACGTCCATTGTTTAACACCCGTAAATTGTCCGATAATTATTACTTTTCTGAAAACGCATAACTGTTCCCCAGCAGAGCTTTGTCGATTCTCTATTAAATACCCCAGAGGATCGTGAAGTAGCTTAATATCAGGAAGGGGTATCCTCTGTAAGGGATACGGCGGCATGCTTCCTTTCGGGATGGCTGCCCACAGCGGTGTCGATGATGAAAATTTGGTTTGTTTAATTTGTCTTTATTCTTGTCTCAATCATTGCCTGAACAGTGATTGATCTGATACGGCATTCCACAAATTAAGATTAAGAGCCTGTTTACATGGCGGTGCAGAGGGGCTCCAGGTAAGTGCCGTAACCCGCTTTGGTAGGGTAACTCGCCTGTTCATATAATCTTTTATTTTAATTTGATCGCGTTTACGTGATAGTTGGGGTGACCCGCCGCATGTTACCTCACCTATCTGGGGTCCCCAACCTTCATGTAGACAGGCCCTAAAAGGATTGGTCTTTTGTAAGGACAGAACAAGGTCCACCTAAACTCTTATGTCTGCATTAAGGGTGGAAAATCACCCTAAACAAGGCAAGAAGATATTAGGTTAGCTCTAAAGACGCGGTCTGCTCAGTTCTCATTGCCAGAATCATCAACGTGTTACGAAGTAGAACCAGCGTGATAGGACAGACGAAATAAAAGACTTCGATCGAGGGCAGTTAACGAGGTCTTATATTTACCTTAATATCTGTGTCTCTTTCCGTTATCTCTTTCAGCGAGATACATGTATATAAAGCCCGGGATATGGAGTCATATAGCTCTTCCCAGGCGAAGCGTTTGGAAAGAGCTGTTACAGTTCTCCACTTTTTGAAATCCCTTAATTTCAAAAGAATTCACTCCAATAATAAAATAAAAATAAAACTTTAATAGTAACATCCCCAACGGGATTTCAGAAACTATTTACGAGAGAATGTGAATAAACTTAATATTAAAGAGAGTAAAATATCCTCCAAGTGTTAAAGAAATAACCTACTCAGTATATCATGATATAATTACAAAAGTTTAGGTTACCTGCAAATAAATTACAAATTGCACTGAGTATGAAGATATTCTTTCATGGATGCCTTGAACTTTCTAAGAGAACTGCTATTCTTTTAATTTATATTGTTATCTAGGCTGTTGCAAATGCTTGTCGCTCTAAAGGTGAAAGTACGTTGGCCTGAAACGTTTTAAAAAGGAGTAAAACTATATTTGAATCGCGCTTGCGACTAAAGCGATCTTGCATATTAGAGCGTTTGCAAAATTTGCTGCAGAGGTAAGAAATCTGTAAGATCATATAGCGAACAGGACTTAAATAAGTGCTTTCTTGTTGACTTAACCAAAGAGTTCCATTATTAATAACTAAAAAAAAGACAGAAAACTAGCTGATATATTAACGGTCACTACCTAAGGATCACACCAGGATTACAACGCTTAAAAGGCCAAAAATGTTACCCTATTTAAGGATCGAGA